>JAVTVY010037316.1:0-169435 GCA_036873755.1 Hanleya hanleyi | reverse complement strand
AATGGTAAATTAATCAGACTAAATACAGATTTGACAAGCGAGATACGTACGCCATCAATCCCAGAGGCGGAGTTTTTCAAGTTATTTACAACGTCTGCCATATCCTTCGTAGTACAGGGTTCCAGATGAAACTCATAGACATGTCTATTCTTCAAAAAATCTTTGTAATCGTTCGCTGACAGTGGGATTGTTTCCGCTAACTTGGTTGCTATAGAGCTAAAATAATCATTAAAACCGTTCGCAATTTTATAAGGATCCGAGGTATCACTATTATTAACGTTAAATGTATTTGGCAAGCTGGTGGGGTTTTTTGCGGTTCATCAGGTTGTTTAATACTTTCCATGTACCTTTAATATCATTGTTACACTGATTAAATTTGTTTTCATAATATAATCGCTTCGCTAATTTTAATGTATGATTCAATTTATTCCTATACTGTTTATATTGACGGGTAATTTCCATATTAGTACCTTTTGTGAAGGGTGTATGAGTTTCAGGGAGGGTCATAACTTTTCATACACCCTGGGAAAAACCTGAATAACTGACGACTCAGGGTGTATGAGTTTCAGGGAGGGTCATAACTTTTCATACACCCTGGGAAAAACCTGAATAACTAATACTACCGCGGTGCTAATAATTTCCACCGCGGAAGTTATAATATTCACTGCGGTGGTAATAATTTCCACCGCGGTGGTAAAAATATCCACCGCGGTGATAATAATTTCCACCTCGGTGGTAATAATTTCCATCGCGGTGGTAATAATATCCACCGCGGTGGTAATAATATACACCGCGGTGAAAAAAAATCCTCCGCGGTGGTAATAATATCAACCGCGGTATTAGGGTATTAGAATATTATTCCCACCGCGGTGAAAATTATTTTCACCGCGCTGGAAATTATTACCATCGCGGTGGATATTATTACCACCGCGGTGGAAATTATTACCAGAGCGGTGGAAATTATTTCCACTGCTGTGGAAATTATTACCACCGCGGTGGATATTATTACCACCTCGGTGGAAATTATTACCACCGCGGTGGATATTATTTTTTGTGTTTTTTGCTATTTCTGATGTTTCACGCAATTTTCGAGGTTTTCGCTAATTTCCAGTATTTTCATGTGGTTGTTTGAATTGTTCTTGTCTCTTGAAAATGAATTTCCAGCGTTTTCGTATGGAAATGGTTGCAGTTTCTTGAAAATGAATAAAAGAAAAATAAAAAGTGAGATAAATTTTGAAAAATCGAAAATGAATCTTAAAGGAAGACAAGAAAAGAGAGAAAATGCGAAAGTGAAATCTTGAAAATTAGAGAAAGGCAGAAAATTGGAAAGATAAAGGATGGCCCTAACAAGCCACCGTAGGTATGTATACACTATGCGTAAATTATTATTTAGCGATTGTAATCTCAGAAACTCACAAATTAAGTGGGTTTTTTTTTCATTTTTCACATATTCTCGAAAAATAAAGAAATAAAGCACTATTTGTATGTATACAGTATACACCGAATATATATGCGTACACCCTGAGAGCGTTTTTTTTTGTCTATTTCTCTGAAATATTTGATTATTAATCCATTAGCCTGCGAGTGCCTTAGATTGAAATGAATATATATATCGAAAATAGCATTAACATATGGTGAAGTTGATATTTTATTATATTTCAAGGTGTAACACACGGCTCGGATTTGTTTTACCTGTTTGGCTCCCCGCTGATCGGACATGCAGTTTATAATTTTACTGAAGAGGATCGAAATATGAGTCGCCTTATGATGCAACAATGGAGCCACTTCGTTAAATTTGAGTAAGTAAAAAATAATTGACAAACCGTTTGAAGAACACCCAAATTCCTATTCAGTCGTTCAATCCATGTCGTTGCTGAAAAATCGTAAGCCGCCTGATTCAGTCTCCTGATTTTGCACCTCAGTATTAGGATGGAGATACACGCGTGTGATCTGCCATTCAGTAGATTGCTGTCGTCCATGAGCAATATCCCCGTCCACAAATGAACGATCTTAATATATTCATACGACCGCCCGTATATAAAATATATCCATATTAATGGGCAATATTCCCCTTTATTATACACCTAACTGTCCATTCCCTACTATATTATGTATAAACGACAACTGTCCAATATTATTTCTCATATTGATACAGATTTTTCTGACGTCACTGACGTCACACACACACGCCGGACTACTTTTTGTTTGTAAACAAGCAGACGACAGCAAACATGGCTACCGTCACAGCTGACGATTTTGATGATTTGATGACAGATGCTGAATTTTTAGAACTGTGCGAGCCACTATTTGACACAGAGTTAAGTGGAGCTTTAGAAAGTCTTGAACCAGTTCCAAGTACTAGTAGAGACGCATTAGTAACAGACGTGTCTGCTTTTATTGATTCACAAAAGAAGAACACAGTTACAAGCACAAATCGCGACGTCAAAAATGTTCAGAGATGGCTGTGGGAAAATCGACGGGAACCACGGTTGATTGAAAATATAAGCCCTCCCCATCTAAATGAATATCTAGCGGAAATATTCATCGGAATTAGGAAATAAGATGGCAGCGAGTACGAGCCGTGTTCCCTTGAAGCTATAAAGAACAGCGTTGAGAGGTAACTATACGGCCGTGCACATTCATTGAAAATAAAAAAAATAAAAAAACAGCCAACGAGCTTATATCCACAATAGTTTAGTTACAAACTGGACTGCTTTTAAATTTAAGACGGATACAACATTATCAGCCAGGTCATATACATCTCGCAATAAAATTAAACTTTAAACTCAAACTAGGTTAAAATTAAATAGATTAGAAAGAAAAAATCTCTTACCGTGATTTCTTTTTCATTCAGACATCTCAAGGACACTGGCTATGCCGTATCCCTTCGTTCCAGGGAGTTCCACAAATCAAATAAGGCCCTCAAGTCCAAGAAAATGGACTTGAAGAAGAAAGGCAAGGGTCGGAAGTCCAACGCAGCTCAGTCACTTTCTTCTGAAGAGGAAACTAGGCTGTTTGAAGCTAAGCAGCTCGGATCATCTTCTCCACAGAGTCTTCAATTTTCCCTTTTTTATTTTTTTGGTAAAATATTTGGCTTTAGAGGACGTAATGAACATAGAAAACTCCGTTTTGGTGACATCACACTTGGTCAGGACGTTGACGGAGGAGAGTTTTTGGAATGGGCCGAGCGAGACAGCAAGACTCGGGACGGCAGCCACCGCGATGATTCTCGCCTGACACCACCTCGCCTGTACGCCCCGACCGGCTGTGATGAATCGCACAACCCCGTGGCCTTCTTCAAGCTGTACTCTATGGCCAGACCAGAATGCAGAAAAACAGCTGATAGCCCCTTCTACCTCACACCCATACCAGAGAAACGGCTTGGTCCAGAATCCAATCTCTGATACTACCCCACTCCAATGGGGGAACATCGCTTGGGAGAGTTAAAATGAAAAATGCAGCTAAAGCAGCGGGTTTGTCTGGTCGTATCACGAACCACTCAGTCAGGAAAACCACGGTTCAAACTCTGGTAAAATCTGGCGTTGCTCCTCATAAAGTGATGCAAATCACTGGTCATAAATCACTCGCAAGTATCCAAGAATACGACAATAAACTTGACCATTCTGAGCAAAAACAGCTGTCATAAATTCTTCAGGGTAATTCCCGCTCTCAGTCCCAGTCTCAAGTCGCAGAAAATCCAGTTCACGTTCAGTCCGTTTGTAATGAAAATGTAACAATCTCGCCATCACATTCTCCTTCTCAAATGCCACAACCCCAGTCAGTCTCTCAATCGAGTTCCACTTCTCTTACACAACGTCTTCTCGAAATTATAGCAGTCTTTTTAGCGGAACAGTCTTCAATAATTGCACATTTAACTTCCAATAGCTACCTCGTTGTTTTATCATGTTGAACTGTAAATAATATCTTGGTACTGTAGACGGCTGAATCTGTTTGAAACATCGCGCACGTGCGTTAACTAGGTCAGCCGCATCACTAAGTATCATTGCGCCCAAAGCCGCAGCACTACGAATTGTGCGCGTAAATAAAGAGTTTGTCTGTTTTTTTGCTAAAATCCATTGTTTTTTTGCTTTATTTTTTTATTTCGTTTATTTGTGTTCAGTAAGTGTATAATAAATATGTTGTTAGGGTTGTGTGGTTTGTGGCGGACAAGTCATGCAGAGCGCCTGTCAACCTTCCTATTCAAGAATTTCCAAGTCGATTTCTGGAGTATGTTATTTCTCGGTCATTGTAATGTCTGAGGCAAGACCTACTCCACGAGGGAGAAGCGGGGGACGGGGGGGGGGAGAGAAGGGAGAAAAGCGGCAATACGAGGCAAAATTGGGGAACGAAAGTGGGAGGAGTTTCAAAGTCTATTGACCAGTGGTAAATCCAGAAACACCGTGGGATACAATAGCGGCATTAACGGCGTTGATCCAATGAAATTCCTGGCTATAAAAGCTGACTAGCTGGCAAAATTCGGGAGGAAATGGGGGCGGCGCTATATTAACTTCCATTGAGAATCTGCACTATCGGTCACTGATTGGGCTTTCCACAGAGAACGGACAACAAATGATTGACTCTGCTCAGTAGGCGAGCATGCTCATGTGTAATCTGCTAATTCATTCGCCACAATAGTTGCATTTCGGTAGCCACAAATAAAGGTTTATATGCTGAGTCAGAACAAGCGAATGCCACGTTAGAACCTCTGGGGAAATCCGTATATTTTCTGAAATGCAAGATCGTCAACATGAAGATATATTTCCCCATGTTTGGATTTATAAAAAAGTGCTCATCGATGTTTTGAGTGAACCAGAACATTCATTTTTTTATAGTAGCACAACTAATCGTCTTGTTATTGTTATTGACAAAGTTACCGACTGAGGGATATGGGCAAAATAATAACTCCTATCTGGAATGGTGGCGGGGGAGGCACTCTGCTGGTCTGGTCCCTACCTGGTCTTGTGGGTGGGGGGGGGACTTTCCGCCCCCTCCCCCCTCCACCCCAGTTGGTTTTTTCCTTCTATCTCCGAAACGACAAAAAATTGATAGCTGAAACTCCGTGACTTTTTAGATTATCATATTGGGATCATTTTGAGCCTATTTGCATGACCCCCGAGCAGAGGATCATGGGTAAATTCAAAATGGCGGCCATATGGGGTGCCAGAAAAGTGATGTTTTCGTCATATTGCTTCAAAATTTATGCCTTTCTGTATGGAAAAGTGGGTAAAACCTACTTTGTTTCATATCAGATTATATTTTACTAATTTATCATGCACTTTTTGCAAAGAAAAAACAAAAATAAAAAATTCGAAAATTCTGACCGAAAAATCGTCCAAAAACGCTCTTTTTGAAAATGACGTCGCAGTGACGTCATTATGGCGGCCAGCTTGGATTATTTTTACATTTTCTTGTAGCGCTTGACCCAAAGATATAGTGTGGTAAGTTTCAGCCCTCCAGCCTTTAGCGATAGCGAAAATATATACGGGGGCACTTTCCTCTCCCCCCCCCCCCCAAGGCTGCGGGACACCCCAAATCGCCCAGGCCAGATAGGGTTAACTAACTTAACTATTCCCTCCAACGGGTACTTAACTTTAACTTATCTTTTACTTAACTCTTCGTCGTCAGGAAGAACGAGTTGAAGCTCTTTGAATTCATAGATTACCTTCTTGGATCCAGTTTTAGCCTGTTTGCATAATGTTAGGTGCAGACGATCATGGCTCAATTCAAGTGGTGAACATGAGGGTCATGAGACACTTGCGATTTTGGATGTTACCCGTCCATTGTTTGGAAGCATTTTACCACAAAGCGCTTGGAACTAATTTATTTTTCCTGGTCCCCTATCGTGTTAATCTATTCTTGGAGTCATGGCATTAAGGCGTTAAGCTAGGGCATTAAATTCTTAACATAGAGCGTTAAGACGTTAGGATGTTAAGGAGTTGAGGCGGTCGTTGACGGGCGTCACTCTATTGCAATTAATTAGTTTCAATTCCAACGGATATCTAGATCCATTAAACCTTTCGGAAATAACCGCATCACCGCTGCAAAAGTGACCGCCTCACCGCGGAGAAATACCACTCGGGGTCACTTCCCGTCTCGTGTCCTGTCGGAATTATAGCCACCTCAACATCCGACCCAAGTTCAGGAAAGTAGGTTAAGTTGCCCCTAAATTCGTTCTTACTACTACTGAAGTCAGCTCCGGTCAGAGAATCGGTTTCTAGATCTGTCTTTAATCAGATTGGGTCATTGAGAATGTGCGTTTGTTCTAAAACGTTTCAAATGTGTTTCAAATGTTTCCAAATGTTTCAGTATGTAGGCCTACATGATAAGGTCCCCAGCTCCTCTGGTTCAGTTGAATTAGACTCAAAGTGAGATCCGATACGATGGTGCCTGCTATTTTAGTATTTATTTATCCTCAAGGCGCTTCCAGATCCAACTTCTATAATATCGCTTGAAATCGAAACAGTTTTGACAAACAGATGTTTTCTTGGGATATCACAATATAATGTTTGTGCTTTCCAAATTGGAATATTTTCCAAATACTTTTTATTCACACCTTTTAGAATAGTATTGTTTGGAAAAATTTGAATGGGACATTTTCTCTTCGTGTATAACATGAACTTTTTTCTTCTTTTTCTTTCTGCAGGACGTTTCAAGTTAGTGAGGACCACTGGCCTACTCCACCGCCAAACGAAGATCTTCAATACAAGAAGGAGAGTAAACAGTACACACGATTTTACAATGGGGTCGACGGAGCGCCAGCTATCGGTTTGGGCTATGATTTAAAACCAAGGGAGACAATCTTCTGGACACGTGTGATGCCAAAATTAGTGCGTGATATCTCAGAGGCTGTCCTCCAATCAATGAAAATGACAACGGAAATGGCAACGGAAATGTCAACAGAAATGCTGCAGAAGGAACAAGAACAAAATGATTTATATCTAATACTTTTTATCATTTTCGTTGTATTATCATGCCTGTTATTACTGCTGCTGATGTTTGTCTGTGCAATAGTGGTCTGTAAATCGAGAAAGGATGATTTCAACCTGGAAACCTAGACGTTTGAATCCCAGTTAATTTGAAAATATATCAAAGATAACAAACGGAGAGAGATATTTTTTTCTCTGTATCTCGCAATGTGTATATGGGGAAGTTATCTCAGAATGCGGCATAAATCTAATTCGGGGTGGACTGTTGCAGGTGAGGGGGCAATCCGTTTTCTGGAGAAATGCCCCCCCCCCCCCACCACCCCCCCGGTTCTTCGAAAGGAGTAAGAGTAGAGAGATGTTCGACTAACATTAGTACTGTTGGATTTTGATCGCCTATCCTGGTGGCGTCATTTTAGGCTCGTTTGCATAACCCGCGAGCAGAGAATCATAGGTAAATTCAAAATGACGCCCATGAATGTGTTACAAAAAGTTGCATTCTCATATTTGTTTTCTCCTTCTTCTTAACATTGTGCCTTTTCTACTTAAAAATCCCCTAAACTATTTTATTTTTATATACAATATATCACGCTTGAAATAACTTTGTAATTCTCTCCATATTAAACTCCAATACGGTTGTTTCATGTACCGTACCCGGTCGCTATTACATAGGGAGACGTCATAATGTAATCATGCTCACTGGCACAAAGGTTATTGATGCCGTAGAAGGTAATAACAGGCGGTCCGTGGGAGTGTCGCTAATATCCCATGATCAGTGAAATTGCCGAATGATAAACCGCACACTGCACACCTCTATGACCGTACACGGCATTGTTGACCTTTGTGCTAGTAAACACGAATATATTATGACGTCTCCCTGTGTTATTGAGACCCGCGGTTTCGCGTTTCATATGGCTGCATGAATTGCCATGAGAGTTCATTGGGACTCTTACAATAGTAAATAAGACCCTTAACATGGGCAATGAGCGAGGATACATATCAAAACCTACTTACAACCATGGTAAAACAAACTGTCTAAAGGATTTTGCATTCCCCAACGAAAATGAGATATGAAAATATCATTCGGGATATAACTATACAAAGTTAGTCACACATAGTTATAGCTGTAGATAAAAATATAATATACGCGTTGGGAAAACAGAGGTCAGGAAATTATATATCGTAACGCCTTATCGCATTGTCGATCGTTCAGGCACGCGTACATGCTTTGACCATTGACCCTGGATGCTTCACCGACGCAAGTGACGTCTTCTCCGGAAGTGACTTCACCGTATGTATGTGCGCCGGTACCCTGGTGCATCCACCTTCAAGCTATATAGGGTCCAGGCGGCACCACCAGGCGACAGCGGTGACGCCACTTCCGGTGAAGGGTCAATGGTAAATCGTGTGAGTGGATGTTGGACAATGCGTTAAGACGAGCGTTACTATGTACATGTACTAGTATACTATACCAGTTGGTGAATCGATCGATACACGTTGTAATCCACTCGTTAAAGAGATTTTTTTCATCGAACTCCACAAAACTTGGTCTTGGTCCCGAAAAGAACCAAATTAGAAAGATCAACAGAAACTGTACATTTCACAAAATCAGAAAATATCAAAGCGTCAGTAAGTCTTTTTTCTCCGCAGTTAAACGATATATGCCGGTTCTGAATCTTTCTGAAGTGACTCGACAATATTTTCAGGTAATTAGATGAGTCAGTGCAGTCAGTCCATTTCTTGTCGTTTTATCAGTGGATTTTATGGTCAAGATTTCTAAAAAATATCCGAAAATTATGTCATCGAGCAATTTGAAAAAAAAAATAAAAATAAAAAAAATACAATAAAAAAAATGATTTTAACGATCACCGTCCCCACCACACTCTTCTGTTATATACATATAGTTGCTATACATTGTCTTGTAATATGATGTACCGATATGCCTTATATATATATATATTGATATAAATTCTCCATGCATTTTTTTCCAATTATATTTTTTACCATTGCTGGTTAGATCAATCTAGTGTTGTGGGGTATTCAAATGCTGAAAATAAAATTAACTGCTGTGATATTCGACTCTTTTCCATGCACAAGAGTATCAAATGATTATCTACTTATACAGATGTAGATTATCCATACGCATGTATGAGTAATTACATACAGATACTGTGGGGAATTTCACTTCTCTGAGATGAACTGGCTCCGATTGTCTGTCCATCCGTCCGTGTGTCAGTGTATCCATCCGTTCAATTGTCTGAGTTGTGGCTTGGGTTTGCATTTCGCATGCCATAACTCTCTGCTATGCATCCAAACTTCTACTCCCATAAAAACATCTTGGTCTAGTCTGTTCAGGGGCTGAGGAGTTGTGTAGCACCTCTGGTGCCTCATGTTAACTATGCACGTCCTCACTTTCCGCCAGTCTTTTGATCCATTTAATTTTTAAATACGAGGCAAATGTTTGAATGTCTATCATATTTGGCCCCCTCGTCACAGTTTCTAGAGATCAGCGTCTTTCGCTTTTTTTGTCTGGTTTTCCATTCCAAATAAAGTTATATAAAATTCTGTCCAAATTGGTCATGAAAGAGGCGTCCGGATCTAGCAAAGTTGAGAATAAATCTACTAATAGGGGAAGAACAAAAGTTTTGATAATAGTTATTTTTCCCAAGGGGCTCAATCTTCTTCTTGACCAACTTCCTATAACAATTTTTTTTATTGACGCAATCTTGTCGTTATCATTTTTGTTAATTGTTTCTATCATCGTAAAACCATATTCCATCATAATGCTTCTGTCCGAGCATAGTAAAGCATACAGAGAAATGCAATTTCCCTACCCAGTGTTTTGTACCCTGTTTCCAAACACTAATCAGAAATGGTAATATTATGATGGCGGCCATCTTAGAAAACGGTGGATATTTGCAATTGCTAAAGGGTGTTAAGGTGGTATGACAAAAATTATCCAACAACACACGAGGAAGGCTTATGAGGAACAATAACTCCTCAGACAGTGCAACGTTAATTACTTAAGTGGCAACTCGCATGGGCGAGTTATGACAGCATTAAGCCCATAGGGTGGAGAGTGGAGCATACCTTTTTTATTTTTGTAATGAACCAAGAATAGATTAACATGATAGGGGATCAGGAAAAATAAATTAGTTCCATGCGCTTTGAGGTAAAATGCTCCCAAGCATTGGACGGGTAACATCCAAAAGCGCAAGTGTCTCAGGATCCTCATGTCTACCATCTTGAATTGAGCGATGATCGTCTGCACCTAACATTAAGCAAACAGACTAAAACTGAATCCAAGAAGGTAATCTATGAAGTCAAAAAGCTTCAATTCGAAGAGTTAAAGTTAAGTACATGTTGGAGGGAATAGTTAACAGCAGAGTGCCTCCCCCGCCACCATTCCAGATAGTTATGTTTTGCCCATATCCCTCAGCTGGTAACTTTGTCAATAACAATAACAAGTCGACTAGTTGTGTTACCGTACTATAAAAAGTTGAATATTCTGGTTTACTCAAAACATCGATGAACACTTTCTTATAAATCTAAACATGGGAAAATATATCTTCATGTTGACGATCTTGCATTTCAGAGAATATACGTATTTTCCCAGAGGTTCTAACGTGGCACTCGCTTCTCGTCATCAGCCTCAATTTTCCACGGTAAGCGTGGGAGGTCATTATATGACGTAACCAACTCTGGCGACCAATAAACATTCAATTTTCTAACAATACAACCGACGTTCAAAATACTACAGAAATATCACGTGAAACACCAGCCCCAATATATGTAACGGCTAGATCCAGAGAGAAAACGAAAGGGGAAAGCTGTTGCGCTCGTGACGATGAGTACATTCAGTTCGGCTTTCACAGTTCTGTTCTCATGTTTAATTAAATAAATGTATCAACTTAGGTTACATTAATAAATGTATCAACTTAGGTTACATTAATAAATGTATCAACTTAGGTTACATTAATAAATGTATCAACTTAGGTTACATTAATAAATGTATCAACTTAGGTTACATTAATAAATGTATCAACTTAGGTTACATTAATAAATGTATCAACTTAGGTTACATTTTGTTGAATAAATATTATTGATGACGGGAGGTTTGCATCAGGAGTGTAAGAAGAACGAATATCCGTAGAATGCCGTATCTGACAATTTAGCTGAGTGCTTATTTGCATATGAATAGACTTCCTGGATAAATGTAGAGGTGTATATATTAATTAATTATTATTGTTACCAGTGTTCGTAATCAACAGTCAACAGATATTTTGTTTCCTTGGAAGTACAAATAAATCGATCCAACATCGCCAAGAGGAGTTAACATAGGCGAGCCGCGATTTTGATTATTTTCAGTGATATGTAGTGTCACGGCCTTCACAAAACCCCCATGATTCATTGCGCCACCTTCGGCGGTTCGACTCGGAATGCTGGAGTTGCATTCGCGGCTGTTCGTTTTCTGACATTCCAAAATTGTCTCCCCTGGCAGATCGCCAGTTCCCGCAAGCGGGTAATGTTTTCAACTGGATGCGCTTTTACGGATAACATGCCGTCGATGATACTGAATACAATGTTGGACACTTCTAGTTTTATGGACTTCTGATACCATGAGAAACTTATATTTAACAGAGAAGTGGATATTCATGAACTAAGTGAAATGCTCACAATCTCCAGTACGCATGCTTACATTTACACTCTTTTCCCATCTGAAGGACAGGTTTTATCATATTCTTAATAATTTATTGTTCACTGAATGCATGACACTTGAACAGTAAAATCAGTATTATCTATGTACATTCCGGAAGCTTTCCATGATTGTATTTGAACACAAATCTCAACCGAACATGAACATCGCAAATAATGATTTCTCCAAAGAAAGACATGCGCAGTTGGATCGGAAAGGGCGAGGCGACTGACTTGGCGTCACCTTCGAAAAAAAATGTCATTAGCCTTTGGACTACAAAAGAACGAATTTTGTAGGAAGGGCGACGCGCGACGCCAAAATTACCCATTTGGAACAACATAATCGAACAGATATTTTGATGACCAAGGTGATCCAAACGATTTTAAAAACTATTGTCCCATATGTAAATGACTAAGCTGATTCCGAGATTATTGTCTCGAATGCAGATGATATTTGTGTCCCATATCCCTCCAAAGTTTGGCAAAAACGGGTTGATATGGTTACCTCGTAATTGATCCTGTTGCGCCATTGTGTGTCGACATGCGCGATGTGAACGCGTTTAATACAAAGTGATTACCTCATGAGACGCACTTGCAACGCGTTTCTTCACAATGCATTTTGTCACAATTGCAACAAAAACGCATTGACACAGTCAAAGCTAACCCATTTTGTCGTAATTGTGACAAAAATGCAAATGTGGCAAAAGGCATTAGACTCTGCGTGCAGTGTTAACTCTTTCCCCCCTAGATTTGTGGGGAATTTTCTCTCTTTAATCCATAATAGATTTGTGATGCCGTAGGTCTTTAACCCATGGACTCATTTTCAATTTTCATACTTCTCCAGCGATGTAAAATATCCCCGCCGTTTTATGTCCCATGTCATGTGGAGAAATATTTACCAATGGTCTCCCACAGACCCATTCTACGTAATTTGCTCACGTTTTATGCCAATATACGCAACATTTATTCTAAAAATAAGTAATCTTGTGAGAAAATGTGTTGTGTTTAATTTGCTTTCCGTCTGTTGAAAATCACGAAAAAGGCGAAGAAATTGTCGCATTTTAGCTACGTTTTGCAGCGCTCACTCTGCTTCTCCCGCTGCCATTCCCATGTTACATGTATTTCATACTGTCGTAAAGCTTATTCTTTGGAGATTCGGGATTCATTTCATATTCATTTCATTTATTCACCAAAATAAATTAATTGTACAATGCATAGATGTAAAAGGCAGTTGGTGGGAATAAAACCCCAGAGGGCTTGTTCTAGCCCTGCAGAAATAATTCTATTATACATACGAATATAAGTTAAAGCTGGTGAATGTCGATATGAATGTAAGGGATGATAACATTATATAAATAACAAGCGCTGGATGAGCGCAAAGACCTCCGTCGAGGCAACAGGGTCCGTAGCGTAATACATCACTGAATAACATACGGCCGGATGCCAAGCTCAATTTTGCATTTGTTGGACGTTAGCTTCATCAATGGTAATTAATCTGGGATTGAGGGTTCCTCACTAGCATGTCCAGACAGGGACGTGAAAGTCACATTCCCAGCAAATAATGTTTGTTTCATTTGACGTGCTTGAAATATTGGGGTATGGAATAGAGTATATTGATGGAAAACCTGGAAAAGTGCTTGAGACATTAGGCATGAGAGGATCCCCTCACCCAAATCAACACGTTAGCGACAGAAATGAGACCCTGTGTGCCTAGTTGTACCAACTTGCTTGTGATTTTGTGCTATAGGCCCAACACAGCAACACTTCATATTTTGTATGTGTACAGTATAGCATCATCATTGTGGAGAGAATGCTCTTCAAAACACACCTCATTTTACCGACACTTCGTTCTGATCTGTCTCAACATCATATGATGAGGATTCAATGCGCTTGGTATAATTTTGTATACTGGTGTTACAGGTCACCTTCGCCTTCACCTTACTGTATCAGTGACCATGGACTTGTACATGTATCACATTCACATTGAATGGTGATGGCTGATGAGAATATTGCCCCTATGGAACAAATGACTGGATTCCACGCAGCAAATATTTATTGTGTAACAGTGAGAAGAAAATCAATTGTATAAACATTCCAAGCCTCATTGAACACAAGCCGCACCATACTTGATATGAATATAACGCGCGTACATTAGCTCGCTTGGACGTCGCTTAGTTAAATATGGACAGACTCGCAAAAATCTCAAAATTTTCAAAAGCCACAAAATGCCCTCAGCTTGTACAGAGTAAGTAAAAATACTTATGTACAACTTGATGTTTAGAAATGACTGTGTTGAGCGGTTCTATTCCCAACTTCTCTTTTATTCTATGTCATAGAGGACAGGGTTTGGTAGATAATTAAAAACTGTATTAACTCGGCTTCACATTTTAAAGAATGACTTTAATTGAGCCAAAGATGAAAGAGAAATACACTTATAAAAAAATCTATTTAAAAAATATATATGTTTATATTAATTTCCATAATTTATTGAAAAAAAAACTATACGTAGACTTCGACCACCCAATATCACACAGGCCAGGCAACTGTGAGAACAAGTGAAAGATACCCATCGAGTTGAGCGGATTTGCAGATAAACAACAACAAAAAATTGCACTTTGTGCCTCACGAGGCCCTTCTCCATAGAGTGCATGCCAGTTATTTTTCTAGACTACAACAACAACAGTTTTTGCCTGTATCACAGTCCGAGCTTCCGAATTACCCTTCAACCTTACCCAGACGACGGATAATTTTTGACAGATTGTCCGGCTAGGTTGTTGATCGGATTCACAGATCATGAATTCCACCGTGACGGATTCACCGTTGGGAAGACTTTTTCTTTATTCAAAGTCATGTACTCGGAAGTTCCGTGGTCATACCCATGTAGTTTCAAGTTTAGTTTGCTATTCTATATGGCATCTGTTTACGGATCCATGAAAAATCTACAGATGATCCAGCATTTTCAGTAAATCATGCTTCGAAATGTTCGTGACGGAATCACCTGAAACGGACATGACTCTTGACTAGTGTTGCTTGTCTATTTTTTTTGCTGCTCTGTTTCAATCTGACTATTCTTATATGACATCTCTTACTAACATACAGTACCCAAGGATGATAAGATTTTTTTCATCGTGAGAAAAACGCGACTGGATCATCCCAGGGGTTAAATCTAGTCCGTGAAGGAATCGACAAAAAATCGTGATGGAATCACGAGTGCGCTTTTTAAATCTTATCGGTAAAAGTGCTTTATTAATTACACATTTTCTTCAAAAAAATATTCCTAGAGTGAATTTATCTCTTCTACTTAGAAAATTAAAACTCTGACCTCTTATTTTTACTAAGGTATACAGCTCCCGCCACATGCATATCTTTTCTGCAGATGTTTCAAAATAGTATAGTTTTCAGTAAAGTGCAATTTTTCTTCTTTGACAATTTAGAATTTCCCGAGTTCTTCATGTTAAAAAATTGCGGGAAAAATATTTCGCTATTAAAACACATCTTCTCTATTATTGGCTTGTTCCCGGGGATCATAGGAAGCGAATAGAACAAACAGCATGCTAATATAGGGGCTACGACAGAATGTGGAGTGAATTTTATGCGAAAAAGAGCTGTTTAGCAATGTCCGCTTTTCCGTGGAATTCATGAGCGCACGATTGAAGTATCATGGGAAGATATATATTTTCAGTCGCTATCTCCCCCCCCCCCCAATCTTCAAACAAAAGGAAAAGAAAAAGCCGAGAGAGCGCCTCGTGAGGCAGAGTTATTTTTCCAGACTACAACAACAACAGTTTTTGCCTGTATCACAGTTCGAGCTTCCGATGACCCTTCAACCTTACCTAGACGACGGATAATTTTTGACAGATTATCCGGCTAGGTTGTTGATCGGATTCACAGATAACGATTGAAGCATGGGAAGATATATTTTTTCAGTCGCTATCTCCCCAACCCTCAACCCCCAACTAAAAAAAAAGAAAAGAAAAAGCCGAGAGAGTTCTTCGGAGTTTTACGTTTTTGACCTCTGACTTTGAATTTGACTTCTCACTTCCGACTCGCATCCTGGTGAATGACACTCGTCCTTTATCTTTTTGCCGATTCAGAGATTCTCGAGGAAGTTTCCAATTATACTATCTGGAATGCGAGTTTTTCTTTCGTGAAAATTTACTCTTTATGAAAGCGCAGGTTTGTCTTCGTCGAAAACCGGCAATCTGTACCAGCGCGAAGCTATACTGTACACGCGCGAATTTAGTACCCTCGAATAAAGAGACCCGGTGGAAGCGCTGCAAAGGATACACACCTTTTGTGACGTAAGCATTCATTTGTGTCCAAAGAAAATTCAAGATTTCGTCGGGAACCATGACGATCCCTATTGGAAATACTATGAGTCGTGGGTTCCCCATATGACAATTATTTGGCGGGAGATTTCACGTTGCGCTCCTAGACCTCCGTCTGATCGACGGAGGTAAAAACAAACACGTGTCCTCGGACAATCAGCAAACTATGTTTGGTTAATGTATTGATACTGATCTATGTGGATAATACTAAAGCAGCGCACTGGGGGAACTAAATATTGTTGATATGGTGCGATTTTGATGATGATGATTTAAACATGGAAATGGATGAAAATGTTTTTAAACCAGGGGGTAACCTGTTCCATATTCGAGGTTCTTTGACCCTCACAGAATGAAATGATAAGTCAGAGGAATAAAACGGTCTTTTTAGATTTGTGTTGGATTGGCGTGTGACATACGAGTGAACGTCAGAGATTTAGTTCCGAATGATAAAGGCAACAGTGTGGTGAAAAAAATGAACTCATGAATGAGCAGCAGAATAAGATGGTCATTTAGCTCAGTGATATATAATAGACAAAATATGCAATTCAACGAAAAGTGGATCAGTGTGCGCGAGTCTATCGGTTGAAGCTATTATGCGAATGATTCTTTTTTGAAGTATTTTCAGTGGCTGAAGATGAGTTGGGTACGTAACAGTGACATCACGAGATGGCAGGTATAGAACGAGCAATAACTGTTATAATCCCATATACTTCCGTAAAGGAGAATGAAGACGGTAATTTATTCAGAAGGAGAAAATAAAACAGCATCACTGATTGGCCAAGGCTGACGAACTTTTTCGGTTTGTTTGCGCGTGGTCGCCACAGCCACTGGCAGCGTGGGCAAAAGCCAAGGATGAATGGCGCGATGAACAGGTCCCTTGGAAAACATGTAAAATAAACTCAGCTGTGCCGATTTAACGAGTTAGTCATCAAGGTTAGATACTTCGGTAGTTTATGCTCGCGTTACGTAAAATAATCAGGAATTTGGAAGCATATTTTACTATTTTACGAACGTTTCTCTTAGAGCACACCAAACACATTTGTTGTCAAATCGCGCATTTTCCACCGATTATTTCTATTCCTCTCCCGATTTCATTTTACCCTTACCATAAAACACACCAACAGTCCATATAGTCAGATTTATAGAAATTTTGGCTTTCTGAAAATGTATAGTTTTAATTAAGTTTTACTCAAAGTAAACGCAAAAAAAATGCAAGAATAATCCACCACATGGGAACTCAAGTGACTCGTCAAAACCCGTCTTCATGGGTTAGGCGAACACTCGTCAAAACACGCTGTGAAAAATTGATATTCTACAAACAACTTCCAGTGCCTGAATCCCTACCAATATACCAAACAGAGATCAGAAACCAGAGCTACAGACAGGTAATCACCAAACTTAGAATTAGTACCCATAACCTAGCAATAGAAAAAGGGAGAAGTAAGAATATAGTTAGGAATAACAGACTTTGTAAACTCTGTGCCCTTGACACTATCGAAGACGAGCAACATTTTCTTTGTACATGCCCAGGTCTCTCCTCGGTGAGAGAGCCCTTTTTTCTGGAATTGATAAAAAATAATCCTAATTTTATTGCTATGAATACCAAAGAAAAAACTATCTATATCATGTCTTGCCCTGAAAACACTGCTCTGCTTATCGGAAAAAATGTGCACAAATGTTTGACAAAAGGACAAAGCTAATGTCCTGATCCCCTGCCAGAAAATGAATCTCACTATATAGCTTGCTTGATTTGTTGTTGAAATTGTCTCTATTTTTGATTACGTGTGTATTGTACGGTCTTGTATCTCATGTTGGGAGTTATCTTCCCTTGGTCAATGTAACATTACTTTGACTGTAAATAAATATCGTATCGTATCGTACATGGGGATCTACACATGTCGTGAAAACCCACTTATATCGGAGAGAGAGTTGACGCGTTTTGTCGAATTGTGAAAAAAATCGGGAAATTTGTGACAAAACGCGAATATTATGGATTAAGAATACTGATCAGCGATACGGATTTGATATTTTTGGAACATCATGATGTCTTGCCGGCATCATTGAAAACTGTTGACCGCTTCTCTCTTGCAGGAAACAAGCCTATGTTTATGTATACTATGATTGTCTTTTTGAATTTGGTGCTAATACTGTTATGTGGAATATGGAATAGGTCTTTGGATTATGGACGCGGATATTCTCTGATGGTCGAGGGCTGAATTATGAATGACGGACCAGACGCTTGTAATTGCAACACAGTGCATGTTTGTGTGTGTGGGTGTGTGTGTGTGTGTGCACCCGAATTGCTTATCGTTTGAAAATTTGGTCTGTGTAAATTATTCGCATGGCTCCTGCAACAATATCCCGACAATCGAAGTACTGTATGGCTTGATCGTATTACATACTGAAATGGAAGGAAACACACGAAATTCCAAGCTATGTTAAAATGGGTTGGAAACGAGATGCACCCCAGAAGTTATTCTGACATGTGTGCGGAATGTTGGCCCAATAAACCCAGTGTTACACGGACTGGGAATACACTGACGTGCAGTTTGTAAGTGAACCGTTACCTAATACTTACTGTGAATGTACTTTAGTGCTGAATACTGCTTGGGGTTGCCATGGGAACGAGCGTGCAGGAATTATGGACCCGATTTAATAGAACTTGTATTTTCAGTATACCTACCATAAAAAGAATACACAAACGACGCTGGCTTTCGCCACCGGATCTGTTTTCACTAATTTGGTAGCAAAAGAAATAAACCAGCTTACATTACACCAATCGATTTGCGAATTATTTGTCCTTCGGCTGCTGTTATCGGCTCCCAGAATTTATATATAGAGCAGTACGGAATAATTTCAAATTGGCTACGTGTAATACGAATCACTCAATATATTGCTCTATCGTAACGTGTTTTAATATCATGATATGAAAATAACATACTGCGTGTATCGCAGACGCGAACGAATATTTACAAACAAATTTTCCTCATTCGCGGATTTAGTGGCTGGGATGTGTTAGTGGGAAGTTCACAGAAGAACAGCATGGGTTGTTCGGAATGGTGGCTTTGTTGAATAGTGTTTAGCTTTTTGGTGGCGTCTCTGCCGTTAATGATTCACTACGCGATCTGGTAAACAGACCGCTGTTCACACGACCGTGAGTAGCAGTTATTGTTATCACAAATCGAATTCATTGTCAATAGATAGCCTCTTACAGACAGGCTCTTGATGGGATATACATCGATGTCATTCGCACAGTTGGTTACTCTAGCCTGGTGGCAATGCCTTTCCTTGGCGCTTGTTCAAAGACAATTATGGAATGCCACCAACACCGTCCTTCAGAACACGAGTTACGGAAAGGTGCGGGGTATCCGAGAGGAGGTGCTTTCCGGAAGAAACGTAGACCGTTACCTGGGGATTCCCTTCGCTAAACCCCCTACAGGTCCCCTCCGATTTGAAGTAAGCTGATTGTATTCTTTTGTATACCTATCTTTCTGTGTTTTGAAAAGCAAAACAAGATTTATTTTATTCTTTGATATATCGGCATGATATCTGTCTTTGCCTGTCTTTTGCGGTATTACAATCGCAATTTAAACGCGAACGCAATAAGATCTTTTGAGAGGTACCTTCTCTTGAATAAACATTCCCATATATACATCCTCATATATCTACGAAAGCCGAGAGGGGACTTCTGACTTCCGACTTCTGACTTCTGACTTCCGACATCTGACTTCCGACTTCTGACTTCAGACTTAGGATTTTTTTCTTTTATAATGCATTACGTCTTAAATTATGAAGCATGGAATAACACAATACCATTATTATGGCATATGTGCTTAAAAACCTGCTTGCATGTACCGTACTTATAATAATCAAATAACCATTGAAGTTTATCTTGAGCTATGTTCTGATTATTAAAATGTGATAACTTCTAATCTAAATCGAAATGCCATATGTCACAAGTCAAAGGCGCCTCAATTACATAATATAATTGCACAATTTGATACATTACGAATAATCACATTTAATGCGCCCTTTCCACATTAATCGTTGGACAGTGTTGTCTTGTCCCAGTGGCGGCGACAGGTGCACAGAACGTGGACCACCTCGTGATCTCCGGTTCGTTCTCATGATACCTCACTTATGTTTATAACATGGAGCGGGGTTTTCATGTATTGATAACTGATGTAAATATGATAATATGCATGGATCAAATATCCCAATAGAGGACTAATAAGCTTACATTTATGACATATTTGACAAATTCAGGTCGAAAATATACCAGTCTTTATCCATTAAAATATATTCTGGGTTAACCCTATCTGATCTGGGCTTTTTGAGATCTGTCCAGGGGGCGGGGGGCACCCCCCCCCCCTCCCACGTAAATATTAAAAAAAATATGGTAACGTAATGTGCCTAATGCCACAGATGAATACGACTCAATTACATTAAATAATTGCACAATTTTATTCAACTGATCACAATTACTTCCAAAGCATTATCTAATAATATAGTATGATAATTTACGCATCAATGCGACAAGGGGATGTCATTCTATTTATCGATTATTCAAATATTATTTACGATTTTCTGCTTTCCTATAGATGCTAGGACAAAACAAAACTAAACCTAATTTTGTCAAGCCCAAGCCAAATCATATCATAAGATCGTACCATTACTTCCAAATATAATTAACAAATCATATAAATATTGTTTGTATCAAGGCATTTAGTTCTCTATCCAAAACTTGATTATTTTGACTTCCGACTTCCGACTTCTGGCTTCTGACTTCTGACTTCTGACTTTCGACTTCCGATTTCTGACTTCTGACTTCTGACTTCCGACTTCCGACTTCAGAATTTTGGACATCCGTTCACCCCTTTCAACTTTACCTTTACATATGATAATAATACCTATATTTCTGTCTGTGACTTTGTGCTTTAAAAGGGAACCCCAATGTTCTAGGTCCAGTTTCAGGCCACGGTTACAGAGACATTGGTTTTGAAGTTTAAATCTGCTATTGATGGAATTTATTGCAAATGATATTTGGTGATGTCGCCAAATGAACTCAAGATAGCTAGATTATACTGAAATTTTCACAAATCTATCAGTCTAATCTCTTTTATTATAACATTGCTTATTTATAGCATCATGAAAACTAGTTCTAAAAAGTTCTAAGTATTTATAGAAATACGGTTCCCATATCAACGGGTTACAAAGGGCTTTATTTTGGAAATTACACGGGTTATGATAGCTTATTAAAGAATATGGAGTAACAAAGGTCTATGCGTTTCATATTTATTAAAAATTCATCTCAACTAACACACCTCCTTACACAAGTTCATGGACTGCAAAGATATCAGAATCCTAAATATCCTTATTTGTCTATCTAATTAACTCACCAATACCTCATTTGCATATCAAATTTTTACCAGTTCCAGAAACCTTCTCATCAACCAGGGGAGAAAGTTACAAGCAAAAAAAATGAAAATAAAAATAAAAATTCAGAACAATGGGGACAATTTCAGAAATAAATGGCAACAAATTATCTCACCCACAGAAGTTTTAATTTTTCATTTGAATTCCCCTTGAAGTAATCAAAATTATGAAGAGTTTTGGAGAAGGGAGGGGAGAGAACTAAAATGTCTTGATACAAACAAGATATTATTTGTTAATTATATTTGGAAGTAATGGTACGATCTTATGATATGATTTGGCTTGGGCTTGACAAAATTAGGTTTAGTTTTTTTGTGTATCCTAGCATCTAGGAAAGCAGAAAATCGTAAATAATATTTGAATAATCGATAAATATAATGACATCTTGTCGCATTGATGCGTAAATTATCATACTATATTATCCGATAATGCTTTGGAAGTAATTGTGATCTGTTGAATAGAATTGTGCAATTATTCTATGCAATTGAGTCGGATTTATCTGTGGCATTGGGCACATTACCTTGCCACATTTTTTTTAATATTTACGGAGTGTGGATGGATTTCGCACCCCCCTCCCCCCCGCCCCCTGGCCAGATAAGGTTAACCCAGAATATATTTTTGTCCCCGGGGACTTTAAAATGGTTCTTGCTTCTATGTGTCCGTGCATGCACGGACAAATATTTCGTAAGCAATAACTTCTAAATGCTTTGTCGGATTCATCCGAAATTTGGCATCTGCATTCTTTGCGACAAGAGGTCTCTTGGTATTACGTTTCAGCAAGATCCGCCTGTAGGTGGCGCCACTGGGGTCTTGCTTCTATGTGTCCGTGCATGCACGGACATGTCCGTGCAAATACTTCGTAAGCGATAACTCCTAAATGCTTTGTCGGATTCCTCCGAAATTTGGCATCTGCATTCTTTGTGACAATTGGTATTACGTTTCAGCAAGATCCGCCTGTAGGTGGCGCCACTGGGGTCTTGCTTCTATGTGTCCGTGCATGCACGGACATGTCCGTGCAAATACTTCGTAAGCAATAACTTCTAAATGCTTTGTCAGATTCATCCGAAATTTGGCATCTGCATTCTTTGCGACAAGACATCTCTTGGTATTACGTTTCAGCAAGATCCGCCTGTAGGTGGCGCCACTGGGTCTTGTTCCAATCTTTAGTGCATGTCCGTGCATGTCCGTGCAAATACTTCGTAAGCGATAACTCCTGAATGCTTTGTCGGATTCCTCAGAAATTTGGCATCTGCATTCTTTGCGACAAGACGTCTGTTGGTATTACGTTTCAGCAAGATCCGCTTGTAGGTGGCGCCACTGGGTCTTGTTCCAATCTTTAGTGCATGTCTGTGGATGTTCGTGCAAATGCTTCATAAGCGATAACTCCTAAATGCTTTGTCGGATTCCTCCGAAATTTGGCATCTGCATTCTTTGCGACAAGACGTCGCTGGTATTACGTTTCAGCAAGATCCGCCTGTAGGTGGCGCCACTGGGACTTGTTCCAATATTTGTGCAAATACTGCGTAAGCGATAACTCCTAAATGCTTTGTTGGATTCCTCCGAAATTTGGCATCTGCATTCTTTGCGACAAGACGTCGCTGGTATTACGTTTCAGCAAGATCCGCCTGTAGGTGGCGCCACTGGGTCTTGTTCCAATCTTTAATGCATGTCCGTTCATGTTTGTTCAAATCCTTCGCGAGCGATAACTTTCGAACAATTTGTCGGATTTCTTCGAAATTTGGTAAATGCATTCCCTGCGACAAAACACCGTTGGTGATGCATTTCAGCAAAATCCACCCGGAGGTGGCGCCACTAGAGTTCATTCCATTATTCCATGCTGCAAGTGATAACTTAGAAACACTTGGTCGAATTTCTTTGAAATATTCTACATATGTACCTTTCTGGGTAACATGAGAAACGTTGCGGCTCATCGGATTCTTCTCAAATTTGGCATGCATTTACCATGCCAGGAGCTGTTGCTTGTGATTGCCATTCGCTCACTTGCACTCAAAGGTGGCGCCACCTGGTGGCAACATCACAAATTCGTTTCCGGGTAATAACTTGAGAACTGACCATCGGATTCTTCTCAAATTTTGTATGAATGTACCGTGACATAAGATGTCGCTTGATAATGCATTTCACTGACTTGCGCCTTAGGTGGCGTCACCTGGTGTCAAAATCTAAATTTGGTTTCTGGGCAATAACTTGAGGACCCTCATCGGATTCTTCTCAAATTTGGTATGCAGATGTCCCCACGATACCATGTTCCTTGGGATTGTATTTTTCCCGCTTCTGCCTACAGGTGGCGTCTCCTGGTGGAAAAATTTGTTTCCGGGCAATAATTTGG
The DNA here is from genome assembly GCA_036873755.1 of Hanleya hanleyi. NCBI lineage: Eukaryota > Metazoa > Mollusca > Polyplacophora > Lepidopleurida > Hanleyidae > Hanleya > Hanleya hanleyi. The sequence goes on along the minus strand of JAVTVY010037316.1, from coordinate 145,709 downwards.
CAACTGCTCATCAGATTATTCTCAAATTTTGTATTCATATGTGACCCGCCCCAAATAACATGAACACCGGTGGGCATCTAGTACCGGCAATAACTTGAGGACCCTCTTCAGAGTCTCAAAGTTCATATGCCGATACCATGACATGAGATGTCATTTGGGATTGTGTTTTGCCTGCTTGCACCTACAGGTGGTGACTCCTTGTGGCAAAGTCTAAATTTGGTTTCTGGGCAATAGGTTGAGGATGCCTTCATATTCTTGTCAAATTTAGTTTGCAGATAATATGCCATGAGTTGTCTCTTGGGGTTGCATTTCGGTTACATAATTTTCATGCTACATGGTAAAGAAAATATATTACAGTAGCAATCAACATTCAGTCAGCCATTCGGAGTTGATCTCAAAACCTGGGAAGGTGGAAAGACCCCTCTGCTTCTTATGCCTGTGAAGTAGCTGTTGCCATCCTCATGAATATCTTCTGAAACCGACAGCGCTTATAAATATTGCTGCCATTTTGGCGGGGGACCTAGCATCCTCTGGCTGCTTGTACTGGATAATGACTGGTATATTTTCGACCTGGAATTGTCAAAATTATCATAAATGTAAGCTTATTAGTCTTTTATTGGAATATTTGATCCATTTATATTATCATATTTACATCAGTTATCAATACATAAAAACCCCGCTCCATGTTATAAACATAAGGGAGGGATCATGAGAGCGAACCGGAGATCGCGCGGTGGTCCACGTGCTGTGCCCCTGTCGCCGCCACTGGGAAAATACAGCATTGTCCAACGATTAATGTGGGAAGGGCGCATTAAATGTGATTATTCGTAATGTATCAAACTGTGCAATTATATTATGTAATTGAGGCGCCTTTAACTTGTGACCTAGGGCATTTCGATTTACATTAGAAGTTATCGCATTTTAATAAACTTCACTGGTTATCTGATTATTATAAGTACATGCAGGCAGGTTTTTAAGTACAATATTCCTAATATTGGCATTGTGTTATTCCATGCTTCATAATTTAAGATGTAATGCATTATAAAAGAAAAAAATTCTAAGTCTGAAGTCTGAAGTCGAAAGTCAGAAGTCAGAAGTCGGAAGTCGGAAGTCAGAAGTCGGAAGTCGGAAGTCGAAGTCGGAAGTCGGAAGTCGAAAGTCAGAAGTCGGAAGTCGGAAGACGGAAGTCAGAAGTCGGAAGTCAGAAGTCCCTTCTCGGCTTTCGTCGGAAGTCAGAAGTCCCCTCTCGGCTTTCGTATATATCAGAGTTTTCTAGAGGCGAGACTTCATCACCATTTGCTCAGCCATGAAACCGCAGATATTTCTGGTGAGCGGACATGATGGCATCTTCAGAGAAACATTCCTACAATGAACTCTGTGATTGGTTGGATTTTCATCTCAACTTTCTCCACAAGCCAATGAATAATCCGGTTTTCATTTGAACATTTGAACTGACCAATCAAATGTTCAAGATGGAATATATCCCGTGATGCGCTGTTATTTCTATAAAACCCCATTGATTTCGTTAACGCGTTTAATTAATTCAGCTGATAGCCAGGCTGGCTAAACATTGAAGCGGACCGGAATTCCTCGATCCATACAATTAGTATCGTATCACATATACCGGTATCGTAAGGTGTTGTCTCTTTGTGTGAACTTTGTATGGAAATATGGCGAGCAGCAGCCCCGATTGTTAATTCTGTATTGCTGAGAAGCAACAGGAACTTGATAATGTGATGTCCAGTATTGTAATATCACTTGTCTTTATTGCACCATGTAAGCGTCCTGTCTGTGTCTTGTGTGCTGTCCTCAGTGTTTTATAGGGTGGATGGAAGGTGGATGGTTCCATGCTGCTTCAAAGATTTCTTCTTTGGAAGAACGCAATATCGCTGGATGGTGCCTAGATGGTCCGTCGCGAGATGACTGAAACAATGTTGAAAGCGTTGTTAAATCTTATTCGCTCATTGTAAATCCTGTTACAACGCTCGAGGGTGCCCAATGGTACGGTTCGACGGGACTATAGTAACGAATTTTATACGTACTTGTCAATAAATTTCTGGGTTGACTCATCCCAAGGCCCATTTCTGTATTCCAGGAGCAATCAATACTATTTGTATGGTATCCACATTAAACTGATGGAGGATTTTTTCCCAAAATTCAGCGGGAAGAAAATGCCTGGTCGAACAGTAGGTCCTAGGCTCACTTGACCATATAGGACCTTTCCAATTAATGCTATAGGATTTTTCAGCGAAATCGTATAGGTGATTTCAATGAGATCCTATAAGATTTTTCATCAGAATCCTCTAGGATCGCGGACCCTTTATAACTTTGTGAGATACCATTTTTGCATACTATTGGACCCTATTGAAAAAAACTTGAGTATTTCTATGTGAATCCCCAGACTATGATACCGCGTGTTTCACTGTGTTCAGAGAACTTAGGCTTATTACGAAATAACCTCGGATTCCCTTATGAACGTTCCCCTCATTATATGCTATATATGTATAACATTACGTATATTATCCAATATGATTCGGTCCTCTAGTCCCGATAATTTCTTTGTTTCTTGGACTACGTCAGATATATCTGTCGAAGTGTTATGGAAATAAACGTTCTTATCTCCCTTGTCCTCCTTGTTCTCTCGGCTTCCGTTATTTAGTTCCTTAAACCCGCCAGGCTTGGGGGGGCAGTATGCCACCCCCCCCCCAGTAAACTATCTGCGATATCTACAGAAAGAAAAGAAAATTGAGAGCTGACACTCCGTGACTTTGTAGATTATCATATACTGGGGTCAATTTGAGCCTGTTTGCATATCCCCCCCCCCCCCAGGAGTCAGGTCAGTGTCACATAGCCCTACCCCATCATCGAGAAAAGAAATGTCAGGTACTAAAATTATCGATGGTTCAAGGAAACAGAAGGTCAGTGTCACATAGCTCTCCTCCACATCTAACATGAAAATATTGAAACATTTACTGTGATATTATTCCAGTCCAAGGATGCGGATGGTGATCAAACTTTAGGAATTCCTCGCGCTTATGCAGAAACCTATTGAGGTCAAAGGTCAGGACGACAGGGGACAAAAGCAAAATCAGGGATTAATTGAAAATCACATTTTTGTGAGGGGATGCATAAATGGGAAACAACGCCAAAAGATCAAAGATCAGGGTCATTTACAACAAAGGACTCACTCTAACCTGTAAAACTCGTCGATTTCGTTTCAATTGCGTAGCCCACAATGTCAAATAGACTCGTTTCATTCTTTGCTTGTGAAGGCTTTCTCCTACATGCATCTCTGTTATATTTGTGCAACTCGGCCATTTAGATTGCAGAATGTAATACCGCGGACATTTGCAGTAGTTGATCCTGTTGCGACATTTTGCGTCGACATGCACGATGTGAACGCGGTTTAATCCAAAGTGATTACCTTGTGAGACGCACTTGCAACGCCTTTGTTCACAATTTTTGCATTTTGTCACAATTGCAACAAAACGCGTTGACGCAGTCAAAGCTAACCCATTTTGTCGTAATTGTGACAAAAGTGCGAATCTGGCAAAAGGCAAAGACTCTGCGTGCAGTGTTAACGCGTTTTGTCGAATTGTTAAAAAGGCCGGGAATTTGTGACAAAACGCCTTGCAACACGGTACATGTATGTGTGTTTGCAATCGAATTGCAAAAATATCACCACAATCGAAGTACTGTATAGCTTGATCGTATTACACACTGAAATGGAAGGAATCACGCGAAATTTCAAGCTATGTTAAAATGGTTCGGAAACGAGTTTGATACAACCCAGGACTTATTCTGACATGTGCGAGGAATGTTGGCCGACTTAACCCAGGTTACACTGACTGGGAATACACTGACGTGCAGTTTGTAAGTGATCCGTCACCTGCATGTAGTACTTACTTTGAATGTACTTTAGTGCTGAATATGCTAGTGGTTACCATGGGAACCAGCGTGCAGGAATTATGGACCCGATTTAATGGGACTGGTATTTACAGTCTATACCTACCACAAACAAGCGTTCTGAGAACCCTAACATCTCGACTTGCGGGGTCATCCGCCGAAGCTGCAACAGTATTGAAAGCATACATGTAGGGCAAACAATAACGTCTGGAATAGGTGATGTGGTACAGACAATAATGTCTGGAATAGATTATCTGTTATATAGAACATCAGTCTCATGTGGGATTAACAGCATATAAGTTAATCCCATGTAGGATGGATAGGTCAGTGCCGTGGGATTACTGTTGCATAGGGCAGTCCAGTGTGAGATTACTGCTGGATAGGTCAGTCCCATGTGAGATTACTGCTGGATAGGCCAGTCCTGTGTAGGATTACTGCTGGATGAACCAGTCCCGTGTGTTTTTACTGACGGCTAGACCAGTCCCCTGTGGGATTACTGCTGGATAGTCCAGTACCAAGTTGGATTACTGCCGGATAGGCCGGTCCTGTCTGGGATTACTGCTGGATAGATGAGTCTCGTATGGGATTAATGCTGGATAGGACAGTCCAGTGTGGGATTACTGCTGCATACGGCAATCCTGTGTGGGATTACGGCTGGGAAGGCCAGTCCCGTGTGGGATTACTGCTGGATAGGCTAAACCGGTGTGGGATTACCGCGGAATAGGTCAGTCCCATGTAGGATTATGGCAGGATAGGTCAGTGCCATGTGGGATTACTGCTGCATATTGCAATCCAGTGTCATATTACTTCTGGATAGGTCAGTCCCGTGTGAGATTACTGCTGCATAGGCCAATCCCGTGTGGGATTACTGCTGGATAGGCCTGTCCGGTCCGGGATTACTGCTGGATAGGTCAGTCCGGTCTGGGATTACTGCTGGATAGGTCAGTCCCATGTGGGATTACTGCTGAATAGGTCAGTCCTGTGTGGCATTACTGCTGGATAGGCCAGTGCCATTTGGGGTTACTGCTGGATAGGTCAGTCCCGTGTGGGATTACTGTTGGATAGGCCAGTCCCAAATGGGAATACTGCTGGACAGCCCAGTCCGGCCTGGGATTACTGCTGGATAGGTCAGTCCCGTGTGGGATCACTTTTGGATAGGCCAGTGCCATTCGGGATTACTGCTGGATAGGTCAGTCCCGTGTGGGATTACTGCTGGATAGGTCAGTCCTGAGTGGCATTACTGCTGGATAGGCCAGTGCCATTTGGGATTATTGTTTGATAGGTCAGTCCCATGTGGGATTACTGCGGGACAGCTCTGACCTAGGAAAACATGAAACATATCCACCAAGCTTTATAATCATCCCACGGACAGGCCAGTCCGGTCTGGGATTACTGCTGGATAAGTCAGTCCCGTGTGGGATTACTGCTGGATAGGCCAGTGCCATTTTGGATTACTGCTGGATAGGTCAGTCCCGTGTGGGATTACTGCTGGATAGGTCAGTCCTGTGTGGCATTACTGCTGGATAGGCCAGTGCCATTTGGGATTACTGCTGGATAGGTCAGTCCCGTGTGGGATTACTGCTGGATAGGTCAGTCCTGTGTGGCATTATTGCTGGATAGGCCAGTGCCATTTGGGATTACTGCTGGATAGGTCAGTCCCGTGTGGGATTACTGCTGGATAGGCCAGCCCCAAATGGGATTACTGCTGGATAGACCAGTCCGGTCTTGGATTACTGCTGGATAGTTGAGTTCCATATGGGATTACTGCTGGATAGGTCAGTCCTGTGTGGCACAACTGCTGGATAGGCCAGTGCCATTTGGGATAACTACTGGATAGGTCAGTATCATGTGGGATTACTGCGGGACAGCTCTGACCTAGGAAAACATGAAACATGTCCACCAAGCTTTATAATCATCCCACGAAAGGCTCAACAAACTTTCCATGTACAGATCTACATGTAAATTTTTGTTCAACAAAAACCTTATCAATGGAAACGTACAAAGTCTAAACTGCAATAATTAGGACAAAAATTCATATTTAATGTCATATTTCTTAAATAGCACATGCACATCCGCAAACCACATTGAACCTGGCTAGCAAATGTCAAACTCATCCAATGAGAGCTGACAGCTTCAGAAAACTTTCATGTACAGGTGTACATGTATATACATGTACATCATCATTGGCAAATTACTTAGACAAAACCCTCAAAATTTTAACAAAAATTAATATTTCATCTCCTAAATAGCACAGGTACATCCTCTAATCATAAGAAACATGTTTACTAAGTTTCATAATCATTCAATGACAGCTGACAACTGCAGCAAACTGTGATGTACAGATGTACATGTGCACTTCAGCTAAACGCAAAACCCTATCATTTGCCATAATTTGAAAAAAAATTAATATTTCATTTCTTAAATAGCACATGCACATCCGCAAACCACATTGAACCTGGCTAGCAAATGTCAAACTCATCCAATGAGAGCTGACAGCTTCAGAAAACTTTCATGTACAGGTGTACATGTATATACATGTACATCATCATTGGCAAATTACTTAGACAAAACCCTCAAAATTTTAACAAAAATTAATATTTCATCTCCTAAATAGCACAGGTACATCCTCTAATCATAAGAAACATGTGTACCAAGTTTCGTAATCATCCAACAAGATCTGACAACTGTAGCAAACTTACCATGTACATGTACATGTATACATGTAGAGGCCTACATGTACAATACCTAAACAGAAAACTCTATCATTTGCCTTAATTTGGAGAAAAATTAATATTTCATCTCAAAAATAGGACACGTACATCCTCTAATCATAAGAAACATGTGTACCAAGTTTCGTAATCATCCAATGACAGCTGACAACTGCAGCAAACTTACCATGTACATGTACACGTAGAGGCCTACATGTACAATTAACCTAAACAGAAAATTCTATCATTTGCCATAATTTGGACGAAAATCAATATTTCATCTCCTAAATTGCACAGGTACATCCTCTAATCACAAGAAACATGTGTACCAAGTTTCATAATCATCCAATGACAGCTGACGACTGCAGCAAACTTTTCTATATACAGATGTACATGTGCACTTCAGCTAAACGCAAACGTCTATCATAGGGATTTTAACAATGGACCACCCCAGTAGTAGTACCCCCAGGTGGAATACCCACCCCCCATATTTTTTTATATTTTTTCTAAATTTTCTAGATTTTTTTTAATTTGCTAAACCAAAAACCTTATCATTTCCAGGCAGGGGACACCAACACCGACACCAACACCGACACCGACACCGACATCGACGACGACATCCTCTTTCCCTTGGTAGCACCTTTATGTTTCGAAAGAAACCAGCTTCCATTACACCAATCGATTTGCGAATTATTTGCCCTTCGGCTGCTGTTATCGGCTCTCAGAATCTATTTATAGAGCAGTACGGAATACGACTCAAATTGGCTACGTGTAATATGAATCACTCAATATGTTGCTCTATCGTAAAGTGTTTTAATATGATGATATGAAAATAGCGCAGTGCGTGTATCGCAGACGCGGCGGAATATTTACAAACAAATTTTCCTCATTCGCGGATTAAGTGGCGGGGATGTGTTAGTGGGAAGTTCACAGAAGAACAGCATGGGTTGTTCGGAATGGTGGCTCTGTTGAATAGTGTTTAGCTTTTTGGTGGCATCTCTCAGAAGGTCATAATTTAAAATAATTCGCAAGACTACAGCCAAGGGCCTTATTCGTACTTTGCTGGACGAACAAACTACCCTGCGAAGAAATCGAATGAAATCCTCGGGACTAGAGCACCGTATCATATGAATAGAATTTTGATGAGGGAAGCCGGGATGAGCCGAGATTCGCGGCAAGCCGAACATATTCATGGAGTACACACGTATATATTATTCTGGGAATGCTCGCATAAATTTCCAGGATTATCTCAGGCATATATATTCAGACAAGTATTCTTGCATTTACCAGTTTATACCCCATGTTGAGGCGTTTTTCTCCATCAGAAGTCCGTGAATCTCATCCATTAACATCAGATGAGTTGTTTGCGCTGATCTGTCATCATAGCTCCCGAGCTAGTGTATCTATGGCCGCTTAAGTCGGTGCTAGGGGCCGTGTGGATACTTCATAGTCTTCACATGAACACCTGCAATAAAAGCGCGGCTGAGATACTAAGGCTACGTCCGAGAATCCGCCGTATTCTCGAGTCTGAATGTTAGGTGCCGAGGGGTGCTCTCCTGTAGAGTCATATGGTTGCTTTTTAGGCGCCAGACGTCATTTTTTTCTACCTCTTGTATATCGCTTTAATTCCTACATGATTTTATACGAATCTTCAAAGAAATCCTGTAGGATCAGGTTGAAACGTTATATAACATGTATAGGGTCGTATTCAAAAACTCCTACAGATTGATAACGTACTGTACAAGATTAGATAGTACACTCAAATATATACGAAAAATTAACCAAACGAGTGTTAACATTAAAGCGTTAAAGTTAAAGACTTTCTGGTGTTAACCCATCCCACGAGAGATGCTGAAGTTTGTTTAAGTATAGGTGTGAGATCCAATAACCAGTATTCAGCCCTCGTCCACAAAGGAATTCTGTTAGTATAGATGTGATATCCGATAACCAGAATTCAGCCCTCGTCCATAAAGGTGTGGCAGATTGTGTAAGTATAGATGTGATATCCGATAACCAGTATTCAGCCCTCGTCCACAAAGGTGTGTAAGATTGTGTAAGTATAGGTGTGAGATCCGATAACCAGTATTCAGCCCTCGTCCACAAAGGTGTGGCAGATTGTGTAAGTATAGATGTGATATCCGATAACCAGTATTCAGCCCTCGTCCACAAAGGTGTGTAAGATTGTGTAAGTATAGATGTGATATCCGATAACCAGTATTCAGCCCTCGTCCACAAAGGTGTGTAAGATTGTGTAAGTATAGGTGTGAGATCCGATAACCAGTATTCAGCCCTCGTCCACAAAGGTGTGGAAGATTGTGTAAGTATAGGTGTGATATCCGATAACCAGTATTCAGCCCTCGTCCACAAAGGTATGTAAGATTGTGTAAGTATAGATGTGATATCCGATAACCAGTATTCAGCCCTCGTCCACAAAGGTATGTAAGATTGTGTAAGTATAGGTGTGAGATCCGATAACCAGTATTCAGCCCTCGTCCACAAAGGTGTGGCAGATTGTGTAAGTATAGATGTGATATCCGATAATCAGTATTCAGCCCTCGTCCACAAAGGTGTGGCAGATTGTGTAAGTATAGATGTGATATCCGATAACCAGTATTCAGCCCTCGTTCACAAAGGTGTGTAAGATTGTGTAAGTATAGGTGTGAGATCCGATAACCAGTATTCAGCCGTCGTCCACAAAGGTGTGGCAGATTGTGTAAGTATAGATGTGATATCCGATAACCAGTATTCAGCCCTCGTCCACAAAGGTGTGGCAGATTGTGTAAGTATAGATGTGATATCCGATAACCAGTATTCAGCCCTCGTTCACAAAGGTGTGTAAGATTGTGTAAGTATAGGTGTGAGATCCGATAACCAGTATTCAATCCTCGTCTACAAAGGAATTGAGTAAGTATAGGTTTGAGATCCGAAAACCAGTATTCAGCCCTCGTCCACAAAGGAACTGTGTAAGTATAGATGTGAGATCCGATAACCAGTATTCGTCTCTCGTCCACAAAGGTGTGGCAGATTTTGTAAGTATAGGTGTGAGATCCGATAACCAGTATTCAGCAATCGTCCACAAAGGTGTGGCAACTCAAGAATTAATATGCCTAGGTAGACCAAACTTACATTACACATGCTTGTGGTCGCAAAATAGAAGCTTATCGAAAATCAGTGACATCGTTCCAGTTTGTTGGTCACCAGGTCAAATTATATCAATTATCCGTCATATAATTTTCTGAAAAAAAACACGATTCCCTGGAACACCAAACTGGCATAACACATACCTGTAGTCCTAAAGCAGAAGTCTATCGCAAAGTCGGATTGACCTATTTTGAGGGTCACTAGGTGAAAGTTCTTCCTCCTGTAACCTGTTGGTTTGCACGGAGCGATTTAGACCCGTAGGGTGTAATGATCCTGTCTGACACTGAGGAAAAACTTGAGCACAAGTAGTACCGTTGTCAGGGTGATTGGGTGTTTATTTAACTGCTTTAGGCCTTGAGAAGAACAGCAGAAGAAAAGAGTCCTCAAGTTATTCAGCTAATGCAGATAGTTTGGTCAACTACTTTGGCTAGATTTTGTACCACCATGTCTATATTAGTGAAGTTAAATATTTTCGGATATTCTTGTGTGTTCAGATGTCATTTTCACAGAGTTTTTTCTGTTTTAGAGCATGAATACAATATGGATACCACTCAGGGGTAAACTTAGAGAGTTTTCCTGAGAGGATGTCATAAATCGCTGGCTGATCAAAACTATATCCAGTACACTTAAAATATGCAGAAAAAAGTTTGAGGCATAGTTATCATAAGTTTGCCATGCTGGCAAGAAATTCTTATTTTCTAGGCTCCCATTCTTGCAGAAATTGTATTCACAGTATGTAACTTGGGGACTTACACACAACCATCCCCTCCACCAGATCCTCTATACCATTCAGATGTAGATACATGCATGACATACATGTAGGTCAATGGCTTGGTTCACTTGACTGGATAGGGTAAATTGATAGGGTCAAACTCCAAGCCATCATGTTTAAATAAAAGTGACATACATGCCATGAGAAAGTACATCCCAGCATTTTGCTCCAATCCATCTGACCATAAGGATTCTACAGTGTATCTCAATACGCAATTTTTGTCATTTACTGCTGAAGGATATGATTTCTATAATCTGAAAAAGTAAAATATTTCATAAAAATTGGTAACATTATTTATCCTTTCATTAAGCACGTTAAGTCGGTTTCATAACAAATAAGGAATCTGTCCCTTCGGTCACAAGTTATTTTTTGAAATATATATGTGTTATATACATGTACAATTACACTAATTCAGTAGAGATCCTTGTTAGAGATATGTGCCAGACTGGACACATTGTGTTGCTCTCCACCATGGGACTGAACATCAGAGAGTTAGTGGAATTATTTCAACAGCCTATTTTGACATTTACATCTAACCTAACTGACCTTACACTGGACACAATGATCTTCAGCCAAAATTATCATTGGAATATTATCCTCATGTGTGCACGTACGTAATATGTCCAACTATGTCAATCATTACCGCCATGTCACAGGGATATTCAGGAGTACTAAACTTGAATGACATAGGCATGTGGTCGCTCTTAAAGCATGGTCTTAACTCTCAAGCTTGTCGCCTTCAATTGATTGTCCTATTTTGATACATTCAAGGCCTAGGGGTTCTCAGTGATTTGCAAGGTTCATGTTTTACTTGTAAGAAGATGGGATCAACACTTTTCAATGATAGCAACAATACCCTATTAATTGTTAATCAGAGGACAAGTATTCTAGATGAAGATGTAAGACTGTAAACCAGTGTATGCTTTATAAAATTACCATACACAAGAGTTACACTGTCTTACCGATTCAAGGACAATGGAGAACTTGAACAATAATGACAGCAACCAACAGAAACAGTCTTTTTCCTCATTTATCCATCATAGTATCGCCACATCCCTGCAAACTCGCTAAATAAAAAAGATGTATCCGCAAAGTGCTTGATATGTATGGCATAATATTTCAAACATGGACAGACAAAACAATTCTGGAGAATTAATTTGATTCTTTGAATATTTTTCGCGCATTTCCTGAAGATTACCCAATATGCTAAGCTTTTTTCTACAATATACATGCATGGGAACTGTACAGTAGTGCTGCAACAATATGCCATATACATATGAAGCTAACTGAATATTTAGGTGTACTGGTTTTATAGAAAATTGCTGCTCTTGATCCCCAGGCCATATAATGTTTTCAAGCGTTGCGCGAACCTACAGAACGATATATCCTCACTCGCACTCGGTTGCGCGGTGAGTTGAGGGTGTTACGTAAGTTGCGGAATCAGTGAGTGTCCCTCTCTCTCATATGTTCAGCATCACTCTTTTGGAAACTTTCTTTCATACATACTCATCACTTCACCTTCATCGTACAAAAAGTCGAAGACAAATCCAACCTCTACCTTTAGTGAAGTTCATTTCGACATAGATTACCGGTCAGTGATATGAATTCCATGCAAATAATATCATGATACCTTGCTGTCATCATTGAAAACTGTTGACCGCTTCTCTCTTGCAGGACGCAATCTTGTGGGATCTTTTTCATTTTCACTTCATGCATATTAGGAATTGCTGCTCTCTGTCGCACGAAAAAGGTCTTGACCAACCACCTCGCTGGGGGTCTAATAATACCCCAGCCACCGGTCAGATTTTTGGACCGGATTCGGGGCCTTCACGCACATCGCCGGAAGTGACAGCATATATAGTAAAATAGATGTTTGCCGAACATTTCGATTACCTTTCAAGTCTGCATAATACCTCTGTTGACCTAGCGTTAAAAAGAAATATCTTGTGATTATTTTCCCTGTTTACCTGGACAGAGCATATGAAAAGTAGTTCGTTCATGTGCAAGTCACACTGAAGGAGTTGTTCAGCCGGAATCAAACTGAACCATGCGTACGTGGGTGTTCCCGTATACGTCATAGCAATGTAGTAAAGGTCAGCTTCCGCTATTGAAGGCAGGGATGATAAATGAGCCTGCGAAATGGAGCATGCGCTGTGGGGAGGATGGGTCTTGACAAGGAAATATCTTGTAGAATATTGTTTGACATGGAAATTCAAAGGAACAATCAACAACCCCAATGAGCCCGCAGACAGTCTCCAAAATCTGGCAACTAATTCTCTTCGCGAATTCGCACTGATATTTCCTGAATTGCTCATAGATAAGTGATATGACTTTTTCGTTGGGGTCTAACAAGGGTTAAAGAAAAAATATCTGTGTCAGATTTAGTATCATTCAACTCAGTCTCTCATTGCAAATTATGGAGTGTACAGAATTAGTGAATGTCTTTGCCCTACTGGCTTTTTATTGGAGCCAGGCATGGGATGATTGTATAGTTTATTCCTTGACAACTCAAACAAGATTCCCGCAAACTTGACTGGAGTTTTAGGAGATTCAAACTCCTATGTATGTCATGCATGCCTATGTATGTCATGCATGCCTATGTATGTCATGCATGCCTATGTATGTCATGCATGCCTATGTATGTCATGCATGCCTATGTATGTCATGCATGCCAAGTTTTTGCGGAAAGACGGAATGTTATTTATTGGCATATATAATTTGAAGCGATTTCTGCATCATTATTATTTTGTTTTTCCTGGTAAACAAATGCATCTGCAAAGGGACGGATTCGTGTACTGCTGCAAGGTGTCATGTCGACGGACGACTCCTGTCAAAAAGTTTATCAGTCTGTTGCACCTGTCAGAAAAAACGAAAGAATGAAGTTTAAAATCAATTAAGGAATCTACCAATGTAAATTACACAAGGGTCTGTAACCACATGATGCTCTGTGCTTACTGATAAATGTGCCCTTATGGAATCGGTCCCAAATCAGCCAAATAAAATCAGCTAACCTGGTGATGTTACAGCTGCGGTCATATGGCAAAGAATTTTACAAGTAGCTATAGGCTCACAGCGACCCTGGAATTTAAACCAATAGTTTGAATTCAATTACTGTGTACTTTGTGATGGCAAAGTAACCCATACTAGGTCAGAAAAGTTTCGAGTTACCCAGCATGGCCGCTATGTGAATTTGTCATTGGATAAGGACAAGAAGGCGTTTGACATGATAATCTGTGTCGTGAAATAGCTTAAATCTAATATATTTGTTCTTTTCGGTAAACAATATTGAAAATCAGGTGAAAGATGTCCCAGGGCAGCTAAAATCGGATGATCCATCAGGGTCGCGATGCTAAATTATGCATGCTGTCGTGTGGAGGAAAACATGCTCAAAATCAGCCTGGAATAACTTCACGTCACACATGCTGTACATGTAGCTACAGTTTTATAAATCTTTTCTCTGATATGAAGCGAATAACCTAAATAACAAGATAAAGTTGAAAGAGCAATTTCAGATGGTCCATCATGTCCACCATTTTGGATTAAGGTGTGCACCATTTTGGATTGAGGATTCCAGAGTGAAGGACAGTTCACAGATCATTCCAGGAGGTTAAGGAGATGGTGGATTCGCTGTCTCGCAGTTTGTATATTAGTTTGGCATGCTCCGATCGGCAATGTTCTACGTCCTTACGATTTTATATTCGTAGGGCCTTTCAGTATTAATAACAAAACGACTCTCACCAGCACACGGCCAGAATATACGCCCGAGAACGGGGTTGATCGATAGACTTCACCTGGATATAGTTGGCTGTATTGAAGAGAGAGGTAAGAAGTGGGAAAAGTTGACGACGTCTGGTGACGAAAAAGCAATCATATGGCCATCGAAGGCGTCGACTAAACGGCTCAACATGGGTTAAACATGGTAAATGCAAGAATATCCAGATAAACCCACCTGTAATGCGGCTTAAATTTTCCAGCAAGACAAACCTACATATATTTGTCAAATGACATGTACTGAGGACGGGCCTCGGGGTCTAATAGTCCGTCAGTAGAATCCTATCATATACACACAGAATTCAGACTATAGAATACAGACGATTCTCTGACGTAGCCTTAGTTTCGCATCTGCGCTTTTATTGCAGTTGTTCATGTGGAGACTATGATGTAACCACACGGCCCGAACCACCGGCTTAAGCGGAATTATATGTATGCTAGCTCGGGAGCTGTTGTGTTCAGCGTCACGATGTGCAGCGTAAAAAGGCGTTTCTCTCCTCCCAGAATTCAACATAATGTAGTTTTCGAGGTGTCGACGTTTAATGATTCTGCCATATCATTGATCCCTATATGTAATTGTCTATATCTTGGCGTATATGCAAGGTAGAAATCTGGTATTTGGTAGTACCTGCAGTCTTATAAAAGGCGATGGTATAATGGCACGATACAATGATACCACGAAGAAGAACAATCTCAATGGGTCGCCGTGGCATCGCTTTGAACCATCGTGCTTCGTTTTTTAGTTTTGGGCTACGTCACTATTGGACTTGGGGCTGGTGAAGCGCAGTGAAATACACATGGTCCTTCCTCTCCGTCTCTTTGAAAACATCGTCAGTGCTACTGATTGTTTTAAATCTTCAGGAGCAGCTCAAGCTTAAGGCAAACAAGAAACCTATTGAGATCCACAGGTCAAAGGTCACTGTAGAACAAGGATCAATGAAAATGACATTAGGATTGAGATCAAAAGTGTCACTGATCTCCAACAACTCATTAAGACATGAAATGTTTCTATATGTTTTGCCGCATTCACAGTGATAATGTTGATTTTTATTTTCCGTTTTCCACAGCCGCCTCAGCCACTGGAGGGATGGGGTACAAATATATACGATGCCTTGGAGTTTTCCTTTTTCTGTATGCAAAGCCACGGGGATAGGAGCTATATAGAGCACATTAGCCCATCCCAAGGAGCTGCCTTGAGAAGTAGTGAAGACTGCCTCTACCTGAATATTTATACTCCCATAGTGGTAGGTAATTGTAATAAGGATTCATGAATTCAATTGATCTCAAATGAATTCGGTTGAGTTGGTTCAAATCGGATGGAATCTGCATTTACCAGATAGAAAAGCTTAGTGAGATGAAAGGGAAAAATGAGAAAATTGGTGGGATTAAAACCACAAAAAAACTGGTTCTATCCACAAAAGACATACGATCGAAACACAAATGTGCTCAGAAATTGCTTGAAGCCTGAACATGTTCACCCTGGTGTGTTTGGAAATGTGTGTAAATCCTAAACATGATGAAGCTTGAACATGTCTTCAAACTGTGCTTCGTTTATCATGTTTATGTGTTAAAAATGTCTTAAAATACCAAACATAGAATTTGCATTGTATTATTGTAAGCCGTAAAAGGCTTGATTGTATAGAATATACAATACCGGTAAGCTGGTCCCATGTGCCCATGAGGGCGAGTGTCGTTGTCCTACACCACCTGTATCAACAAGTTCTATGGTCTACATGGCATATGGCCTACGCGGTCTATTTACATAAACCGGAGTCCTTAGGATCATGGGTATTAGGAAAACGGTGTATTTAGTACATATTCGAAAATGGGGAACAAGTTCGGAGATGGAGTCTAGATTACGTAAATTTACTACCCCTCTGTTAGGCTGAATAATGTACAGCTATTAACGCCGATAGTATATACATATTAATGCCATTTAGAAAGTAGGTAAATTTTATATCCAATTATTATTAGTAGTAGAGCAATATGGTGAAAATATTGTGCACTTCGAGGTAAAAGCACGAAACTTGGCATAGTAGTAGCCAATGATGACCCGATCAATTTCTGATAAGGACCCACACAATTTTTTTCCAACATGGCCGCCGAATTCAAGATGGCCGCCATAATAATGGCCAAATACTGAAATTACCTCAGTTCATTGTTTGATTTGTGGCAGAAGCCTAAAACTTGGCATGATGCTAGCTATTGGTGTCTCCCTCATTTTCCATTTAATGTTTCGGGGTGTTGACTACGACTTGAGGGATGCCCAACTGCGCATGCGTAGCACAATGCGACTTCCAACAAATACCATACCATTCGTCGTCTACATGCAGAGACCTACAAGTTGACACACCACACGGCCCATTCGGACCACGGATGGACCATCTCTACCCCAGACACCTTCCTTCACACCCTCAAATGCCCACTTTGGCTACTATTCCTACTGATGACGTCATCAATGACATCACAGATGACGTCATCAGTAGGAATAGTAGCCAAAGTGGGCATTTGAGGGTGCGAAGGAAGGTGTCTGGGGTAGAGATGGTCCATCCGTGGTCCGAATGGGCCGTGTGGTGTGTCAACTTGTAGCTCTCTGCATGTAGACGACGAATGGTATGGTATTTGTTGGAAGTCGCATTGTGCTACGCATGCGCAGTTGGGCAGTAGTAACGAAAGATGTCATTTTGGACGTGAGAAATGACATTTTTGGGCAATCAAGGGACCCATATTTGATCCAAATGGACCGGTTGGGGTATCCTAGTGAAGCTTTCGTGGAGTTGAGTCAGACTGGCGTGTTCTTGATTGGAAGTCGCGCCAATCTGCGCATGGGCAGTTGCGGTGTAGTAAGTAAAGTGGTCATTCTGGAGGTGCGCATCGGTATATTTGAGCGACTGAGGGACCATTCGTCGTGTGAGGTGTCATAGTGAAGCCCTCGGTGTGTAGACCACGACTTGAGGGATGTCCACGTCGTCTGTGACGTCATCGGTGAGGTCATCAGTAGGAGAAGTAGCCAAAGTGGGCATTTTGGGGGTGTGAAGGGAAGTTTTTGGGGTAGAGATGGCCCATCCGTGGTCCGAATGGACCGTGATGGGTGTCATCCTGTAGCTGTCTGCATGTAGACAACGAATGGTATGGTTTTTGTTGGAAGTCGCATTGCGCTACGCATGCTCAGTTGGGTAGTAGTAACATCAAGATGTCATTCAGGGCGTGCGTGGGAGAGTGTTTGCGCGATTGAAGGACCATTCTTGGTCCGAATGCGTCGTATGAGGTGTCATTGTGAAGTCCTTGGTGTGTAGACGACAACTTGAGGGATGTCTACGTCATCTGTGACATCATTGGTGATGTCATCAATAGGAGTAGTATCCAAAGTGGACATTTTGGACGTGTGAAGGAAGGTGTTTGGGGTAGAGATGGACCATCGGTGGTCCCCAACCCCCATGTTAAGGCATGGACGCACTAACGATGGTGAGTGAGTGAGTGCGCGCGCGCGTGTGTGTATGTGTGTGTTTGTGTATGTGTGTGTGAACATCGTGCTTAGTTAAACGTTTCTCTTTCGGAAGACATGGAGGCTCTGAAGAGCCGTTCTTTCCTGTCGCTGGACAGAACTGTCATAGCCACAGCGCCAGGGTCAATAGAACAAATACCATTGCGAGGTCCACGAGCCGTCGCTGGTTCCGGCGTGAGCGCTCGTGGTCCATAGCTCGAGCATCAAGGATGGCTTTCATAGCCCAGTATAGTGGTGGGTGATAGCACACCTCGCCATCGAGTCGACTACCGCTTCTGTGAACTCTTCCAGGATCTGGCATCACACGTCGTTGTCGTCGCCATCTGCAAACATGGACCGAACCACTGCTCGGTAACCCATGAGTGAGTTAACCACGGTCACATGCTGTAAAATGCGCGTGGCTTAGGGGTGGGCCTCCGTCAAGGCTCTGCAACAGTTGGAATGGGGGTGTGGAGTCCAGAGGGACGTGCTATATAGGCGATATGACACATGTGCGCTTATAAGTAGCTCTACGAGTCCGTGATAAGTACTATTCTGATTGGTTAGTCAAATAAGAGAACAACAACAAGGATTACAGGTCAATCATTTATTATCCCCTCCATCAGAGCACACCCACGCTGGGGGAGCCGCTATGGGTGTGTTTACTATTCACTTATGTTATTGTCCGTGTCTTGGCCTCATAGTCAGCTGCTCTTCGCAAATCAGAAGTTAATTGTGCTGATCTCAGACGTTTGCATGGTGTATAGATAAAGTTCGACAATTCACAATCACAACTATAGCCTCCTGACGTGTATAAGTTCCAGTCAAACTCCTTGACAGCATTGGAATAATTGAATATTTTGGTGGCTATAGATTTAGTGTACTTATATGAAATGCAAGGAGGTTCTGTGAACTTAAAATAGTTTGGTACAGCGTTGCGTACCTCTGGCTCATTCAGGATTCGAGGTAAATTAATGATGTCCAGTCGTTTATCTAAGTAGTTGAGTTTCAAGAAAAGCCGATCTTGAGATGTTTCGATTATAAGCTATATCTTGACATACTTTAATGATTTTTGATGGTATTATATTTCCTGAAGACGCAGATTGTTGTATATCTCTGGCTATTCGATCTAAAGCTCTCAGAGGTAACGCATACAGAACTGTACGTAAACTATGTATACTATTGGGTGTGTTAGTTAAACCCACTAAGTAATTTAAAGTGATATGTGTATTACTTGTGAGTGCGTCTGATGATGCACGATGGAAGAGACCAAGACGGAGACAAACATTCAATTAGACATGTTGTATTTTACCCCCAGCGGAAGTCTGGAGAAGTCCCGGGCTGAATGAATATTATCCAATCGTTACGCAATGCATATATAATGAGCTATTAAGGATGCGCGCCTAGTGCATGTTTGTCCATATGCCTAGGAAGGCATAACATCACATCCTGCTCCTTTTGAAATGAGAGATGAACACTGGAGTACCATTAGCTAGAGATAGTGCATTACCAAGTTATTTACTACACATCATGTTTGTATATGTACTTTCAAATATAGATCCTATCTATGGGACTCTCCAGAAATACAATAGTTTCATTGAAGTTTTACATTCTGCAAATGCAACCTTTCTGAACAGAAATTGAACAAACTATATTGTAATCATGAATCAAAATAACATCACACCATTTGTAGGTATCTAATTGTCTGTCTTTAACTGCGGCAGTTCAACGATTTTCAGATTATAATAAATGGCAACTGTCAGATAACTCACAGAACGAACTGTCAATATCATAAATGTTTCACACATGTATTGTTACATGTAGTTCACATTATGCTGTGAAGACCAGTGAATTGAGGCTTGTTATGAATGTTACTGTTCATGCTGGAAATACACAGATCAGACTTAAAACAAAGAAAACCAGCAAAAACTCATTTGTGTGTTGATTACATGTTAAGTTGATGAAAACATGTTAATTGCTAATTGGCACAGATTGATGAATCACTCTATTCGATGAATCACTCGCATCGATGAATTACACATGTTGATCATGTGTTAACACAAATTGATGAATCGCACATGTTGATCGCTCGTTAACACAAATTGATGAATCACACATGTTGATCGCACGTTAACACAAATTGATGAATCACACATGTTGATCGCACGTTAACACAAATTGATGAATCACACATGTTGATCGCTCGTTAACACAAATTGATGAATCACACATGTTGTCTCGCATTTCACTCAGTTATGAAGTCCGCTAGAATTTTCGGTTTGATTTGTCTACCAAACCTTGACACTCTGTGGGTCGGCTGTGCAGATCTAGCTGGTGATTTCTCTACAGATCTGGGAGTGGTGGTTGGAACAGGTGTTGGAGGATTGCTGGGAGATGTCCCCAAGCCAGTACCAGAATCGGGCTGATCAGGACTTTTCGTTGGCATGATGAAACGTCGGTTTCTTCTATATTCACCACCTTCTGTTGTACGGACCACATAGGAACGTGGAACGTCAGCTACTTTGGTTATGACGGCTGGTTTCCATTTGCCGCTTAACTGTTGCATATACACACCCTCCCCTTCCTTTAAGGGCTTCAGGGGTTTGGCCCCACGGTTATAATAGTGTCGTCTGACTGCTTGTTTCTTTGTCAGATGCTGTGAGAACAGTTTCGGATTCTGAATGCGTGGTCGGAGTTGTGTTGACGTCACAGGTAGATTTCCCTTGAGTCGCCGACTCATCAAGAGTTGTGCAGGTGAGGCTTTGCCGTCGATTGGTGTGTTTCAGTACGCCAATAGACCCATGTACAGATCACTTCCATCACGTGTCGACTTCTTCAGAAGCTTTTTGGCGACTGACACATACTTCTCAGCAAATCCATTCGATTGGTGGTGATATGGACTATTCAGAGTGTGCTTGAAACCCCATTCTTTCGCGAATGCCTGGAATTCCAGGGACGTGAATTGAGATCCATTGTCTGTTATCAATTCTTCACAAACACCGTGACGTGCCAAGATGGATTTTGTGAAGTTGATCACAGCATGAGCTGTTATGTCTGGAATTTTGCACGTCTCAAAATAATGGTTGTAGTAGTCGGCAATGACGAGATAGTTCCGATTGTTCCAGGTAAACAGATCTGAAGCCAATAGCTTCCAGGGACAATCTGGAACTGGTGGCGACATCATGGGTTCCTTGGATACTGAGTTTCGGTGTTCAAGGCACACGCTACACTGGTTGACTAAGTTCTCAATCTGAGCACACATTCCAGGCCAGTATATCAGATCACTTGCACGTCGTTTGCTGAGTTCCATTCCAAAATGACCTGAATGTATGCGCTTTAGCATGTCTGAGCGTAGTGATTGTGGGATGACCAGTTTGTCACCCTTGAAGATTATTCCGTCAAGTGTTGTCAGTTCATCCCTGACGTGCCAGAAATCTCTCAGGTCTTTGTCCACTTCCTGTTTGTTTTCTGGCCAGCCCTGTTGAATAATGGACTGCAGTTTGACAAATGTCTCATCCTTCGAGGTCTCAGTTTTAATTCTGGCTAATTTCTCATCAGTGGCAGGGATACACTGGTAAACTGCATGTACGTGTTCCTCTATAGGCTAACATCTTCACGAGCATCATATCCAGGTTTGTAATTCCTAGACAGCGTGTCTGCTATTGGAATATCTTTCCCAGGACGGAATTCCACTTTCAAGTCGTAGAGCTGTAGACGCAACATCATTCTTTGGAGACGAGGTGGTGCAGCTGCTAATGGTTTTTTTCATGATTATCTCCAGAGGTTTATGGTCACTGTGGACCGTCACAGATTTCCCATAAATGTATGGGTGAAACTTTTCACAGCCGAACTGAATGGCCATCATATCTCTTTCTATCTGGGCATAGTTCTTCTGTGTTGAGGTCAAAGCTCGAGATGCGTAAGCTACGGGTTTGCCCTCTTGTAATAATACGGCACCCAAACCCGACTGGGATGCATCCACTTGGATTGTCACATCCTTTTCTAAATCATAATAGGCCAGCACTGGGCCAGGGGATCGCGTGAAAAACCATACAGATGAGGCTTGTGTGGACATTAGGTGCCATTAGGTGCAAACTTGATACAGGTGCGCAAGTTAACTGTATACCTACAACAGTTTTTCAGCAATTTCTGTCAAAGGAAGTCTCACTCAAGACTAGATTTCTTTCCAAGTTATCAGGTTATGGGGGAAACCAACTGAAAGTGTCGGGTAAATGCACTGTGACATGCAAACACAAAGACAGGGTTTGTGATCTGGATTTCGTAGTAGTAGACAGTCCAGCAAAACCCCTCCTTGGTTTCCGCGCTTGCAAAATGCTGAACTTAGTGAAGGTGGTAATGACCATTGACAAACCTGTCAACATGGCAGCTTTGACCAGAGAAACTGTGGTGAAAGAATACAATGACGTTTTCACCGGTCTAGGATGTTTGCCAGGAGAGGTGAAAATTCGCCTGAAGCCAGATGCACATCCAGTTATACATGCCCCTCGCAGAGTGCCAGTTGCACTCAAGGATAGAGTTAGGGCAGAATTGAAACGCATGGAATCACTTGGGGTAATCAAACAGGTTGATGAGCCTACTGATTGGGTCAGTTCGATGGCTGCCGTGGCAAAGAAGGATTTGTCTCTTCGAATTTGCATTGACCCCAAAAACCTGAACGACAACATTATGCGTGAGCATTACCCATTACCGACCATAGAAGATATAACTCACAAACTGTCGAATGCAAAATTCTTCAGTAAATTGGATGCCAAATCGGGATACTGGCAAATCCAATTGGATGAGGAGAGCAGTAAACTAACAACTTTCAATTCTCCAGTCGGCCGGTGGTCTTTTACCAGGATGCCTTTTGGTCTGGTATCGGCGCAAGAAATCTTTCAGAAGAAAGCCCATGAAGCCCTGGAAGGTCTGGACGGAGTCGAAATTCTGGTCGATGATATCTTGGTTCATGCCCCTACACGCCAACTCCACGACAGTCGCCTCAGGTCACTCCTACAAAGGTGCCGTGAGAAGAAACTACACTTCAATCCTAACAAAATTGAAATCGGAGTGTCACAAACGAAGTTCTTTGGACATATACTGTCGGCAGAGGGACTCAAACCTGACCCTGATAAGATACTAGCCATTGATCAGATGTCTGCCCCTACCTCCAAGAAGGAGCTTGAAACCGTCATGGGCATGATAAACTACTTGACAAAGTTCGCGCCAGGCCTAGCTCAGGCCACAGCCCCTATCCGAGAACTGTTGAAGGATGATGCAGAATGGGTCTGGGATGCAAATTGCGATGTGGCATTCGCAAATATCAAGTCGATCATCCCACTTCTGACACCATGTATTACTTGTGAGTGCGTCTGATGATGCACGATGGAAGAGACCAAGACGGAGACAAACATTCAATTAAACATGTTGTATTTTACCCCCAGCGGAAGTCTGGAGAAGTCCCGGGCTGAATGAATATTATCCAATCGTTACGCAATGCATATATAATGAGCTATTAAGGATGCGCGCCTAGTGCATGTATGTCCATATGCCTAGGAAGGCATAACATCACAAAGGCATAACATCACAATATGATCGTGAATCATCGAAGTATTATACTTTCGCCAACCATGGCTGCGATGTCTCCGTTGATGGGGTTTAAATATTTGGGTAATGTTGGATATATTTGAACGGCGGTTTGTAGCATTGCCGAACCCACTGACATTATCATTTAAACCAAACGGAAACACTGACCCAAGTTCTAGCATCAGAATAATTCCCGCTCTCGGATTTTTCTCTCAAATCCAAAAGGGGAATCCTTAGTAGATGGATAGACAACGTCTATGATCTGAATACTAAAGTTATCCCAGCCGTGGTCGGGTCCAGAAAAATGCTTACCTATGAGCAATTGCTTTTTCCTAACGGATTTTCTGTGACCGTTCACCCTAAGATGGAGTCTTTGGGTGGTCTTGCCAACATACTGTTGACCAGGATAAATACAGTTTGTAGTAGTAGTACGAGTTAACAGAATATGAGTTACCAGTTAACGCGGAACTAAATGAAGCTGAAGTATTAAAGAGTGGACACGTGAGACATCCACGATGTCCACACTTAGAAATTTTGAAATTATTACATGTAGAATTCGGTGCTAAACAATCATCAAGCGCAATATTACAAGGTTTGATGTCGTGGCCTTGCTTTGCTGTCAGAAATATATCTGTCATTTGGATAGAAAAAGGTCTTAGTGCATTTCGAACTATTAGAGACTCGGCCGAGAAACCTGCACTAAGGTTCCTCGGGTCTGTCTTCATATTTTTTCTTATAGTTGTGTTCATTATGATTGTAGGGTGTGCAGGGGCACGATACAATGATACCACGAAGAAGAACAATCTCAATGGGTCGCCGTGGCATCGCTTTGAACCATCGTGCTACGTTTTTTTAGTTTTGGGCTACGTCACTATTGGACTTGGGGCTGGTGAAGCGCAGTGAAATACACATGGTCCTTCCTCTCCGTCTCTTTGAAAACATCGTCAGTGCTACTGATTGTTTTAAATCTTCAGGAGCAGCCCAAGCTTAAGGCAAACAAGAAACCTATTGAGCTCCACAGGTCAAAGGTCACTGTAGAATAAGGATCAATGAAAATGACATTAGGATTGAGATCAAAAGTGTCACTGATCTCCAACAACTCATTAAAACATGAAATGTTTCTATATGTTTTGCCGCATTCACAGTGATAATGTTGATTTTTATTTTCCGTTTTCCACAGCCGCCTCAGCCACTGGAGGGATGGGGTACAAATATATACGATGCCTTGGAGTTTTCCTTTTTCTGTATGCAAAGCCACGGCGATAGGAGCTATATAGAGCACATTAGCCCATCCCAAGGAGCTGCCTTGAGAAGTAGTGAAGACTGCCTCTACCTGAATATTTATACTCCCATAGTGGTAGGTAATTGTAATAAGGATTCATGAATTCAATTGATCTCAAATGAATTCGGTTGAGTTGGTTCAAATCGGATGGAATCTGCATTTACCAGATAGAAAAGCTTAGTGAGATGAAAGGGAAAAATGAGAAAATTGGTGGGATTAAAACCACAAAAAAACTGGTTCTATCCACAAAAGGCATACGATCGAAACACAAATGTGTTCAGAAATTGCTTGAAGCCTGAACATGTTCACCCTGGTGTGTTTGGAAATGTGTGTAAATCCTAAACATGATGAAGCTTGAACATGTCTTCAAACTGTGCTTCGTTTATCATGTTTATGTGTTAAAAATGTCTTAAAATACCAAACATAGAATTTGCATTGTATTATTGTAAGCCGTAAAAGGCTTGATTGTATAGAATATACAATACCGGTAAGCTGGTCCCATGTGCCCATGAGGGCGAGTGTCGTTGTCCTACACCACCTGTATCAACAAGTTCTATGGTCTACATGGCATATGGCCTACGCGGTCTATTTACATAAACCGGAGTCCTTAGGATCATGGGTATTAGGAAAACGGTGTATTTAGTACATATTCGAAAATGGGGAACAAGTTCGGAGATGGAGTCTAGATTACGTAAATTTACTACCCCTCTGTTAGGCTGAATAATGTACAGCTATTAACGCCGATAGTATATACATATTAATGCCATTTAGAAAGTAGGTAAATTTTATATCCAATTATTATTAGTAGTAGAGCAATATGGTGAAAATATTGTGCACTTCGAGGTAAAAGCACGAAACTTGGCATAGTAGTAGCCAATGATGACCCGATCAATTTCTGATAAGGACCCACACAATTTTTTTCCAACATGGCCGCCAAATTCAAGATGGCCGCCATAATAATGGCCAAATACTGAAATTACCTTAGTTCATTGTTTGATTTGTGTCAGAAGCCTAAAACTTGGCATGATGCTAGCTATTGGTGTCTCCGTCATTTTCCATTTAATGTTTCGGGGTGTTGACTACGACTTGAGGGATGTCCACGTCATCTGTGATGTCATTGATGACGTCATCAGTAGGAGTAGTAGCCAAAGTGGGCATTTGGGGGGTGTGAAGGAAGGTGTCTGGGGTAGAGATGGTCCATCCGTGGTCCGAATGGGCCGTGTGGTGTGTCAACTTGTAGCTCTCTGCATGTAGACGACGAATGGTATGGTATTTGTTGGAAGTCGCATTGTGCTACGCATGCGCAGTTGGGCAGTAGTAACGAAAGATGTCATTTTGACGTGGGAAATGACATGTTTGGGCAATCAAGGGACCCATATTTGATCCAAATGGACCGGTTGGGGTATCCTAGTGAAGCTTTCGTGGGGTTGAGTCAGACTGGCGTGTTTTTGATTGGAAGTCGCGCCAATCTGCGCATGGGCAGTTGAGATGTAGTAAGTAAAGTGGTCATTCTGGAGGTGCGCATGGGTATATTTGAGCGATTGAGGGACCACTCTTGGTCGAATGCGTCGTGTGAGGTGTCAAAGTGAAGCCCTCGGTGTGTAGACCACGACTTGAGGGATGTCCACGTCGTCTGTGACGTCATCGGTGAGGTCATCAGTAGGAGAAGTAGCCAAAGTGGGCATTTTGGGGGTGTGAAGGGAAGTTTTTGGGGTAGAGATGGCCCATCCGTGGTCCGAATGGACCGTGATGGGTGTCATCCTGTAGCTGTCTGCATGTAGACAACGAATGGTATGGTTTTTGTTGGAAGTCGCATTGCGCTACGCATGCTCAGTTGGGCAGTAGTAACATCAAGATGTCATTCAGGGCGTGCGTGGGAGTGTGTTTGCGCGATTGAAGGACCATTCTTGGTCCGAATGCGTCGTATGAGGTGTCATTGTGAAGTCCTTGGTGTGTAGACGACAACTTGAGGGATGTCCACGTCATCTGTGACATCATTGGTGATGTCATCAATAGGAGTAGTATCCAAAGTGGACATTTTGGACGTGTGAAGGAAGGTGTTTGGGGTAGAGATGGACCATCCGTGGTCCCCAACCCCCATCTTAAGGCATGGACGCACTAACGATGGTGAGTGAGTGAGTGCGCGCGCGCGCGTGTGTGTATGTGTGTGTTTGTGTATGTGTGTGTGAACATCGTGCTTAGTTAAACGTTTCTCTTTCGGAAGACATGGAGGCTCTGAAGAGCCGTTCTTTCCTGTCGCTGGACAGAACTGTCATAGCCACAGCGCCAGGGGCAATAGAACAAATACCATTGCGAGGTCCACGAGCCGTCGCTGGTTCCGGCGTGAGCGCTCGTGGTCCATAGCTCGAGCATCAAGGATGGCTTTCATAGCCCAGCACAGTGGTGGGTGATAGCACACCTCGCCATCGAGTCGACTACCGCTTCTGTGAACTCTTCCAGGATCTGGCATCACCCGTCGTTGTCGTCGCCATCTGCAAACATGGACCGAACCACTGCTCGGTAACCCATGAGTGAGTTAACCACGGTCACATGCTGTAAAATGCGAGTGGCTTAGGGATGGGTCTCCGTCAAGGCTCTGCAACAGTTGGAATGGGGGTGTGGAGTTGATTGATTGAAATTGTAGTTTAAGGGCCGCTTCCCATTCGGATTTCGCGGCCCATCAACTCAATGTTTTATTTGGATTTCGCGGTACATTTCTTTGATTTCTTTTAATATCTTTTCCAGCGCTAAATATATAAATAAATAAATGAATAAATAAATAAATAAATAAATAAATGAATAAATAACAATGATAGATTAGCCGGAGATATAACTAGAAGAAAATAAGAGTCGCTATGTACAAGTTCGTAAGTCTCTTTCGGGTTTTTTTGGTTAAGCTATACTAGTAAATATGAGTTCACTGTAGGTCTAATCGCGTGGATGATTCCTTTGTCTTGGTACCCCTTTGTACGCACAAAGCCGTCCAGAAAAAACTGGGAGAACCATGGGCGTCTTCAGGATTTTTCGAATCGACTTCCCTAACGACGCCCTTGGGAACAGGGTGGGTTCTTCCAGAAATCTGTGCCTGTAACAATTGCTTGGAGTGTGTATTGGGGTACAGGACGGCAGGTCTACGTCCTATATTGTGTGAAAGTCAAAGGATGATATTCTGTGTTGAGGCGTCATTTCGGTGTCATATATGGGGTAGCGTGTCTGTGTGGTTTAGGATTTGGTATTCTGGTTGCTCAGTTCGGTGGGGTAGCGTGTCTGGCGTGGTACAGGGTCGAGTATTCTGGACGTTCTTGTGGACCGACGATGATGATCTTCATCATGTTCATCTCCATTTGGTGCTGTTTCATAATATTTGTCGTCATAGGTGTTCTGTTTCATGGCTGGTCTTACTCGTCTGTGATCTTCAGTGTGCTGTGCCTGTATTACAAAGAATAGAAGAGTTTGTAGTTTCTTGTTTTCTGGTGTTATTTTTTGCCATCGACTGGCACTATCGTGATCTAAGTCACACATGAACAATAGCAATAAATAATTAGGTACTAAATATTATAAATAAAAATATTATTATAGTTAAAGCCGATTGTGAATGTTTGATATAACCTCCAGTCTTCTGCCCCTGCATGAAAACCGGACGGTTAACATTCGTTAATGAGGGTTGGAAATAAGGGAACACAATTTGGTCGGAGTTCGTTATTAGGAGCTTTTAATTTGATCAGTGAATTTGTCTATGTTATTGCTATGGCATTTTGATTGGTTAGTGTCCAAATTTGATCAGTCATTTCTGATCACTGACCCCTATTTCCGCCCCTGTAAAATAGTTTTGACTCTAAGCGTGCTACATTTATTCAAATTTGGTCCTAGGTTTATTGGTGTATTGGTGTAACCATATAGTATTAAATGGTAGAGTGATAGTCAGTCGATTTGATGTAAGCTAGTAATTACAAGCGTCTAGTCCGTCATTCATAATCCAGCCGTCGTCCATTAGAGAATATCCGCGTCCATAATCCAAAGACCTATTCCATTTTCCACATAACAGTATTAGCACCAAATTCAAAAAGACAATCATAGTATACATAAACATAGGCTTGTTTCCTGCAAGAGAGAAGCGGTCAACAGTTTTCAATGATGCCGGCAAGACATCATGATGTTCCAAAAATATCAAATCCGTATCGCTGATCAGTATTCTTAATCCATAATATTCGTTGTAAGTCGTCATCTAAAGAATGATGTATCTCAGTCACGCTTTGATTGTGACTGTTCATATGAGTACCATGAGGATCTTGAAGTACATGGGTTCATACGGCCCCTAGCCCCGGGTTAAGCGGAATTAGACACAAGTTACGAAACGTAGCGCCATAGATCTTGCACGCTACGTTCGTATTTTGCTATCAGCATGCGATATGTATCGCCAAATTTGAGAAACTTTGAGTGGAGGCGCTTGGTGGAATAGCCCTGTTTTATAAGTTTCTGCAACAATGTTTTGTGACGTTGGTTAAAATCATCACATTTAACACAGGATCTAGCAAATGCTACTAAGCGAGATATGTATACGCCATATGCAGGTCCCACTGAAATATTACTATCCAAAAAGGGATAGTTTACGATGTCGAAATTGTAATCATCTCTTTTGTCATAAAGTCGACGAGAGAGAATGCCCGCTTCATTTTTATAGAGATAGAGATCTAAATAAGATGTGCCTGTAGGGCTATCTGTAGTTTCCTTCAAATCCAGTGAAGGTGGATATATATCCTTCACTGCGTCATTTATATAGCGATTATCCACAGCGAGAAGATCGTCTATATAGCGTTTGGTGAATGAGAAGGAACGGGCTTTGAATGGATCGGTTTTTGAAAGCGCCTGCATATAGTCATATTCATAAGAGAACAGATACAGGTCGGCCAGCAGGGGTGCACAATTAGTACCCATTGGAATACCTATATCCTGCTGATATATTGTGTTGCCAAATTTCACATAGATATTTTTAATGAGAAATTCAAGCAACTCTATAAACAAAGAAACATCCATGAATGATATCTCTTGTATGTAGTAGAGCTAAAGAATGCTTTATGGCTTCCGACATTAATATATCTACGATCAGTTTTCTTGAACACAGATACTATTAATGAACTTAGACGGTCAATAAGGTCCTGATGAGGGATTGTAGTATAGAGAGTCGAGAAATCCCATGTGGATACATGTCTGTACGGTATGTGACCTTTAGTATCAAGCTCTTCCGTAAGACATTTTGAGTTTTTCAATATCCACATACATTCAACGCCAGAGTTCTTAGAAATAGTGGCGCAATACCTTTCCCAAAATGCTTTTACCTCCTGAAGGGCCCTCGTCAATAGGGTTGAAAGAAGCTTGGTGGTGCAGCTTCTAGAACCAGCTATGAATCTAGCTTTGTATGGTGAT
The DNA here is from genome assembly GCA_036873755.1 of Hanleya hanleyi. Classification (NCBI taxonomy): domain Eukaryota; kingdom Metazoa; phylum Mollusca; class Polyplacophora; order Lepidopleurida; family Hanleyidae; genus Hanleya; species Hanleya hanleyi. Next base: position 115,638 of record JAVTVY010037316.1, on the reverse strand, counting down.
TTATGCATTTTGGGAGTCCAGTACATTTTTGGTATGTCGTTATGATTGGTTGGAAGACGAATACCTCTTTCCCTGAGAAACTTTTTGTGATTGTTAAATAAATCTTCCAGAGTAAATGCAGTTTGGGAGTAAGTAGACGTATTTGATGAAGGTATGTCTACACTCAATTCTTTAACCAGCACCTGGTAATAGTAATATTTACATATGAATATTATATTATTCGGAGCTTTGTCTGCTGGGACTATGACGAATTTACTCTGGAGATTTGCTAGAACTTCTTGCGAATTGAGGTTTCTCAGTACTTGTTTTGCTAGGGGAAGAGAACTTCTGTCAATATGGCGGATTGTTTCAACGACCTTGCTCTTGGTGAGGTCCAGCCAATCAGCGAGTACTGTAAGTTCAACTTTTTCTCGCTTAGACCAATCAATAACGTACTGTTCCAATGCAGACAGGACTATCTTCTGGTCGGCCTTCAGATTTATTCTTCTTGGCTCTCTATATTTAGGTCCCTTCATCAGGAGTAATTTCAGATCCTTATCACTCACCACATCAAGGTCACCAGTCACAATATGTTTGCATCGTGTATAGATAAAGTTCGACGATTCACAATCACAACTATAGCCTCCTGACGTATATAAGTTCCAGTCAAACTCCTGGACAGCATTGGAGTAATTGAATATTTTGGTGGCTATAGATTTAGTGTACTTATATGAAATGCAAGGAGGTTCTGTGAACTTAAAATAGTTTGGTACAGTGTTGCGTACCTCTGGATCATTCAGGATTCGAGGTAAATTAATGATGTCCAGTCCTTTATCTAAGTAGTTGAGTTTCAAGAAAAGCCGATCTTGAGAGGTTTCGATTATGTTCACTGAACGATACAACCGAAAATACGCTATATCTTGACATACTTTAATGATTTTTGATGGTATTATATTTCCTGAAGACGCAGATTGCTGTATATCTCTGGCTATTTGATCTAAAGCTCTCAGAGGTAACGCATACAGAACTGTACGTAAGCTATGTATACTATTGGGTGTGTTAGTTAAACCCCCACTAAGTAATTTAAAGTGATATGATCGTGAATCATCGAACTATTAAACTTTCGCCAACCATGGCTGCGATGTCTCCGTTGATGGGGTTTAAATAGTTGGGTAATGTTGGATATATTTGAACGGCGGTTTGCAGCATTGCCGAACCCACTGACATTATCATTTAAACCAAACGGAAACACTGACCCAAGTCCTAGCATCGAGAATAATTCCCGCTCTCGGATTTTTCTCTCAAATCCAAAAGGGGAATCCTTAGTAGATGGATAGACGACGTCTATGATCTGAATACTAAAGTTATCCCAGCCGTGGTCGGGTCCAGAAAAATGCCTACCTATAAGCAATTGCTTTTTCCTAACGGATTTTCTGTGACCGTTCACCCTAAGATGGAGTCTTTGGGTGGTCTTGCCAACATACTGTTGACCACACTTCTTACAGGAAACTAAATAAATACAGTTTGTAGTAGAACAACTAAGATCAACATACGAGTTAACAGAATATGAGTTACCAGTTAACGTGGAACTAAATGAAGCTGAAGTATTAAAGAGTGGACACGTGAGACATCCACGATGTCCACACTTAGAAATTTTGAAATTATTACATGTAGAATTTGGTGCTAAACAATCATCAAGCGCAATATTACAAGGTTTGATGTCGTGGCCTTGCTTTGCTGTCAGAAATATATCTGTCATTTGGATAGAAAAAGGTCTTAGTGCATTTCGAACTATTAGAGACTCGGCCGAGAAACCTGCACTAAGGTTCCTCGGGTCTGTCTTCATATTTTTTCTTATAGTTGTGCTCATTATGTTTGTTGGGTGTGCAGGGGCCCGGCCTCGGGGACAACTTGTCCACCAGCAGAATCCAGGCATACACAGGTTAAAATTACAAGCGTCTAGTCCGTCATTCATAATCCAGCCGTACGAGACCCCACAACCCTACCGCAAATGTATAGAAGTGGGTTTCCCAGTAGGATAAACATTGAACCTATACCCCAGTATGGGTCTATATGGGGCTCGGTGACTTTTTTCAAAAATTTCACCGATTCGCACGGGGACACTTCCTATCATGTTCTAAATGACGAGACGAGTAAAACGAGACCCCACAACCCTACCGCAAATGTATAGAAGTACGTTTCCCAGGGGGACAAACATCGATCCTATACCCTCAGTATGGGACTATATAAGGCTATATCGTACTTTTTCAAAAATTTCACTGATTCGCACGGGGACACTTCCTATCATGTTCTAAATGACGAGACGAGTAAAACGAGACCCCACAACCCTACCGCAAATGTATAGAAGTACGTTTCCCAGGGGGACAAACATTGATCCTATACCCTCAGTATGGGACTATATGGGGTTCGGTGACTTTTTTCAAAAATTTCACCGATTCGCACGGGGACACTTCCTATCATGTTCTAAATGACGAGACGAGTAAAACGAGACCCCACAACCCTACCGCAAATGTATAGAAGTGCGTTTCCCAGGGGGACAAACATCGATCCTATACCCTCAGTATGGGACTATATGAGGCTATATCGTACTTTTTCAAAAATTTCACCGATTCGCACGGGGACACTTCCTATCATGTTCTAAATGACGAGACGAGTAAAACGCGACCCCACAACCCTACCGCAAATGCATAGAAGTACGTTTCCCAGGGGACAAACATCGATCCTATACCCTCAGTATGGGACTATATGAGGCTATATCGTATTTTTTCAAAAATTTCACCGATTCGCACGGGGACACTTCCTATCATGTTCTAAATGACGAGACGAGTAAAACGAGACCCCACAACCCTACCGCAAATGTATAGAAGTACGTTTCCCAGGGGGACAAACATTGATCCTATACCCTCAGTATGGGACTATATGGGGTTCGGTGACTTTTTCAAAAATTTCACCGATTCGCACGGGGACACTTCCTATCATGTTCTAAATGACGAGACGAGTAAAACGAGACCCCACAACCCTACCGCAAATGTATAGAAGTACGTTTCCCAGGGGGACAAACATTGATCCTATACCCTCAGTATGGGACTATATGGGGTTCGGTGACTTTTTTCAAAAAATTTCACCGATTCGCATGGGACACTTCCTATCATGTTCTAAATGACGAGACGAGTAAAACGAGACCTCACAACCCTACCGCAAATGTATAGAAGTACGTTTCCCAGGATGGTCCTATACCTCCCATACCCCATATAGGCATTTTTCCGTAATTTAGGATAAAGTCCGTATTCCGTATTTTTTCAGGAAAATTTTTACATACACCCACCCTGGAACTAGGGGAAGATAACTCTGTTGATAGACAAGCCCCGTTAAGCCCGGCGACCTATATACCCCTCATACCCCATATAGGCATTTTCCCAGGTTTTTCGATAAAGTCCGTGTTCCGTATTTTTTTTCAGGAAAAATTTTACATGCAGCCACCCAGCCATCAAATACCCTTCACCTAGGCTTCACGTTGATACCTCACTCGACCCCATTCGACCATTAGGGGCTCCCTAGATGCCAAAACGTCTATTTTCATACCCTTGGGCCACCGCGCATGCGCAGAATGACCCTAATTCAACCCACACCCAGTCCATTAGATGCCCCTTCATGAATGCTTCACTTTGATACCTCACTCGACCCCATCGGTCCACTAGGGGCTCCCCTAGCCCCAAAAAGGCTATTTTCATACCCTTCGGCCACCGCGCATGCGCAGAATGCCGATATTTCAACCCCACACCCAGTCCATCAGATGCCCCTTCACGAATGCTTCACGTTGATACCTCACTCGACCCCATTGGACCATTAGGGGCTGCCCTAGCTCCAAAACGTCTATTTCCATACCCTTGGGTCACCGCGCATGCGCAGAATGCCGATATTTCAACCCCACGCCCAGTCTATCAGATGCCCCTTCACGAATGCTTCACTTTGATACCTCCTACGACTCCATTGGCCCATTAGGGACTCCCCTAGCTCCAAAACCGCTATTTCCATACCCTTGGGCCACCGCGCATGCGCAGAATGCCGATATTTCAACCCCCCACCCAGCCCATCAGATGCCCCTTCACGAATGCTTCACATCGATACCTCACTCGACCCCATTGGTCCATTAGGGGCTTCCCTAGCTCCAAAACGTCTATTTCCATACCCTTGGGCCTCCGCGCATGCGCAGAATGCCGATAGTTCAACCCCGCGCCCAGCCCATCAGATGACCCTTCATGAATGCTTCACTTTGATACCTCACTCGACCCCATCGGTCAACTAGGGGCTCCCATAGCTCCAAAAAGGCTATTTTCATACCCTTCGGCCGCCGCGCATGCGCAGAAGGCCGATATGTCAACCCCACACCCAACCCATTAGATGCCCCTTCACCTAAGCTTCACTTTGATACCTCACTCGACCCCATCGGACCATTTTATCTAGGGACTACTTTTTCTCGAGACCGAATCACCGCCAAAACCGCGGCCAAACCGCATCACCGCGCATGCATACATTTTTTTTTTATTTTTTTTTTGCCGGAACTTTTTTTTTTTTTTTTGTCACCTCCCCAATAACTCCCCAATGCCCGAGTTGTCTCTCTTGCATCCATAGTGTAGAGATGGCGCCACACCCTCCCCTTTTTACATCCGGGGAGGATTTAACTGAATTTACGCTTTGTATACTACTTTTCTAAAACCCTGTAAATCGTCTGTAATCCTTGAAACATTTTATAGACCCGCTCTTCCACTTTCCCGCGAAAGAAAACAGTGAGGCGCTCGACGAGTGGGACTCGCCTGTGTTACACAGTACGCTGAGTCAGCACACAGATTATAATTTACTTACGTCAGCTACCCGACCCTCCACTTGTTCTCACCTGAACAGGTATCAGAGTTATTTCTCTTGCTTTGAAGTTCTCTTTGAACACGTAACTTCCGCTTTACGCTTTTGATGGCGATTTCACGTTTCAAGCTCTGAGAATGTGGAACCTCTTTTACTAGTTGTGATCATTTGGCTTGTTGTACACTTGAATGGTAAATGTTATCATGTTCTCCTGGCTTCCCTGCTTACGTGAGTACCTTTATTTATTTGTTACGACCAAAAAAAAAATTCAACTTCTCATTCCTAATTAGAGGTGTGGAAAGTATTGTTCGAGATCTAACGAAAAGAGTCGACGATCACACTGAATCGCTAAACTTCTATGGCGACGAAATAAAGAAGGTGAGAAATATTGAAATTCCGGCTACTAAAGAAGAGCTACTGGCCAAGATACATGCTCTGGAAGAAAAAGTAACTCTCCAAGAGATTCATGACAGAAAGCGTAATCTCAGATTTTATGGTATTCCCCAGGAAAGTGACCGAGAAGACACCGAGAGTGTGATTAGAAATTTTCTGATAAATGATCTAAAATTAGATGAGAGTATTGTACAGAAAATGGTGTTTGCATCGTGTCATAGATTACCACGCAGACCAGGCTTGAGATCAAAACAAGGAGATAGTGAGCCACCTCCAGCTATTATTGTAACTCTATTGTGTGACACCGACAAGGACAGAATTCTATCGGACACTAGTAGCCTTCGTGGCACGCGAAAAACCATTCGTACCGACCTCCCCCCTAATCTTATGATTGAAAGGTCAAGAATGTCCGAGACGGCCTACAAATTACGACAGTCACTCAAGTGCCAAACACGAATTCGACGTCAGGGTATAGAGATGATCCTTGAAACGCGCCCCGAATCGCGATCCCCGTGGGTAAGGCATTCCTCTAGCAAGCATGCAGGATAGTGGGAGCTCTGCCAAGTTAATGTTCTGACCAAATTAGGTGCATGCAGTGTATATAATTTCCGTGGACTCCTGATCAGCATAGGCTAACAAGTGGTCTGATTGTAATGTGTATATAGACCTGGTAATATTTCCATAGCCATGATTCTCTGAACATATGATGTTTGGTCAACATATGGACGCTTGGACGCATATTGAGGTGAGACTTTATTGTTCTATCCAGTTTTGAACTGTTCATGTGGACAAGGTTACATCTAGTAATTCGTTTGTGTATGAACCATGAACTCATGACCTCAATGACCCAAATTTAAATGAACAAATAATCATGGTCAAACCTGTACTCGAGTCTAAGAGTACAAAATATCGTGTCTTGTAACTTACATCTAGCAAGGGATTACTAACCAATTCAGTGTAGTGACTGAGTGCCTTTGTTGAGTCTCTATTCTTTTACAGCGAAACAAGACTATATGTATGGAATTATATAAATCTGTGATGGACAAACTATGTAAGCTCGTACCCTGAAGTATTGTGTGATAATGTATTTCACATTGGACACAAGTGCGTCCAAAATATGTAACTCGTGCAGTAACATCAGTCAATTAATATTTATACTGTAGATCTAGAAATCACACAATCCAATCTCCAACTTCGAAGAACCCCCCCCCCCCCTTCCTTGAAATAGCATTGTAAATTTATGATGATATTGCGTAACACTGGGTTTTATTTAACCAACCAACTGATAGTGTTACTTTGAGCACTATCATATATTATATATATATGCATCTAGACAAAATAGTAGTCGATTTACGCGACCCAAACTACTCTACATTACAATGGTAAATATCATTATTGGTTATTAGTGTATTTTATTCAATCAACCAAACGATGGTGTCACATGAATCACTATTATATATTATATATATACAGCCAGACAAAGTAGAAGTCCATCCGTGTGACCTAAGCTCGTCTGTAATGGTCTCTGCGAAACCTGATTTTGAATGGTATGAATTGGAAATATAACATTACTAGGCCTGGCATTGTTCTCTTATAACAATTAACTGAATTGCTAATCTATCAGTATTATAGTAACATAAATTGCTTCAAAGTTATGTTATAACTAAATTATAATAGTTTGAAATGACGATAAAATCTTAAAGTCCCCAGCTATACGTATTTTGTATAACATCACTCGTTCTTTAGATATATTTCATTGTACCTGTCAAGTTTTGATACCCGTTCCATAGATACATGTATTACCAATCTGAATAGCATTACCACAACATAGCCTTGGTAGACTGTTCGTCATGTAAGACGGCTTCGACTGGCAAACTAATGGGTATACTAATGTCTTGCCAGGAAATGCAACTTACTAGGCTGTTTCTCTAACAATAGATTGTAATTAGTGCACGTCACATGTTTCGCACGATAACTAAAGGTATTCGTGTGATCAAGCCCTGTGCAGGCGCTGGTGTAAGACCTCGTGAAATCTAACTAACAAGTAATGTTCAAGTTTCCATATTCACTATATGACATGGCATATGTTTGTCAGTAGAACGTTCCACACCAGCACCTGTCCCATTTCGCTGCAATTCATCAGTGAACCAGCCAGTATTTTCGGTTTATACTTGACGCTATTATATATCGTATGCCCTTTGCTTTAAATGTATACACCGTGCGTGCTATACATGTACACCATATTACGCTAAGTTAGAATGTAGAGATTGGTTTGTCATAGAAATCTCCAGACTAACCGTAATAGTTGCAAAATATTGATAGTATATAATTATATACATATTTTTTGTTTTCTATACACTACATATACATATATAACCATGCACTAATTCGTAATATATCAGCAAATAATATATCAGATATGAATGGATGTATTTCACGTGAATTTATCCTCCCCAATGTGTATAGTATCCAATGTTGTATTATAAAACCAATGCACAACGATAATTCAATTAGCATATACATGAACGATATGAACTAATGTAACTGCCCTGTATCGATTTAACGAGGCAATCCAATAATAATGCCATCCTATTAACGCAAATCTTCCATAAATATCACTGACCAAAACATAACCTATCGAAAAATCACATCGGATCGAAAAGAACTTTTTACTAGACGGATTAGCGAAGTTAATTGGAGCGTCAGTGTTCACGATAGTAACGACCCTAATATTCTGCTAGATAAATTTCTGTCTGAGTTCAACCCGATTTTTGAGGACTCTTTTCCGATAGTATCACACAAAGTTTACAAAAACAGGATCACAAAACCATGGATCACAAACGGTATATTAAAATTGATTCATGAGAAAAACAAGTTATATCGACTGTACCTTGTAAACCAAAATGACATAACTCATGGCCAATACAGAACTTATAGAAACAAACTTAACCATAGTATCAGATTATCTAAAAAACGATATTTTGAACAAAAATTTAATGAAAGCAATCAAGATATCAAGGGAACATGGAAGGTGCTAAACCAGCTCATGAATAGAAATAAACGTGTTAAAACAACAGACTCATTCACTGTAAATGGAAAACTTATATCGGATAAATATAAAATAGCAGACGGCTTTAACGACTACTTTAGTACAATTGCTTCCAAACTCGATTCTCAAATACCCAATGCGACCACAAATTTCAAAGATTACCTACATGCAGATATGTCTATCTCAAATAATTTTGAGTTCACACCGGTTAGTCCCAATGAGGTTCAGGAAACAATAATGATTTTGAAATCAGCGGCCCCTGGCCTAGACGAAATCAGAATGTCACTAATTAAACTGATATCTAATTACATTTCTGTTCCGCTTTCTCGAATAATCAATTCTTCTTTTGACACTGGCGAAGTTCCAAAATTATTCAAGAATGCCAAGGTTACTCCAATATTTAAATCAGATGATCCTTCTATTATCTCTAACTACAGACCAATATCTATTCTGCCATGCTTTAGTAAAATACTCGCTGTCAAGAAAATAACCAGTTTCATGGAAACTAATGAAATTCTCACGAAAGATCAATTTGGCTTTCGGGAAAATCACTCAACATCACTAGCCGTGTTTTCCCTATATGATACACTCACCTCCGCTAAGGAATCTAAATATTACAGTATTGTTACTTTCTTAGATTTATCTAAAGCATTTGACACCGTCAATCATAACATTTTACTCGCTAAACTTGACTACTATGGTTTCCGAGGCAAATCAAACAGTTGGTTCAATAGTTACTTATCTGAAAGGTCACAAACGGTTGTGTACAATGGCGCATTTTCAAAATCAATGACAGTAGATTATGGTGTTCCGCAAGGTTCGATTCTTGGACCAATTTTATTTCTCCTATATATAAATGACATAAGCAAAGTAACTGATATGATAAAAATTATTCTGTTTGCTGACGACACCAGCGTAGTCTCCTCTTCCAAAGATATCACTGAGGCTACCGATGTCATGAACCGCGAACTACATAAGCTACATAACTGGTTTTCTTGTAATCGTTTATCTTTAAATGTAAATAAAACTAAATATATGCTAGTTAGACCCAACGCCCACAGATCACTAAATAACATACCTGCGTTATCTATATCAGGTACAGCAATCGAACTTGTACATCAATTTAAATTTCTAGGAATTTTTGTCAATGACCAACTTAATTGGACAACCCACATAAATTATATATGCAATAAAGTGTCCAGGAATCTAGGGATTATAAATCATATTAAAAAGTCACTAAATAAGAAAACGTTATACATATTATATTACTCGATGATATTTCCTTATTTTAACTACTGTAATGTGATATGGGGAAACACCTACGTAACCCATCTGTATCCATTAACTCTGCTACAGAAACGTGCACTCCGGATAATTACTTTTTCGCGAAAACATGAGCATACACTGCCACTCTTTACAAATCTAAAAATATTGCAGTTACCAAAACTAAATCAATATATATCCCTCCTATTAGTTCACAAATTCATTCATCACTTTGCTCATCTACCAGTATTTTTAAAATTATATTTTACAAGACAATCGGACATACATCAATATGGGACCAGGGGACAAGCTCTTAACCTATATAGGCCTATATATCGATCTAACCTGTCGTTTTATACCCTAAAAATTACTGGACCTCGCGAGTGGAACAAACTCTCCTCATCAATCAAAAGTATAAATTCCACTTCACTATTTAAATCAAAACTCAAGTCCTATCTAATAGACAACTGACCCATTATCACAGCCAGTGCAATTTCAATATAAAAGCTACACTACAGATAAAAGTATTTATTGTTTCACCATCTGAAACAGTTTAACATTATATATATATATTTATTTTGGGATAGATCAAGCCCCTTGGAGTTTTATTCCCGCCAAGAGTTGTATTTAGGCGTGAAAGTCCACTTTTCTTTGTATGACTTATGCTTGACCGCCATGGATGTAGTAATACTAGAATGTATATTGGTGAATAAATTATTATTATTATTAAGTTGGCATTCATGCTATCGCATTTAAATAGAAATATGTCCCGAAAATCATCATATTTATTACATTCCATTAAAAACTGGAATTCATCTTCAACCCTACCAGCATTGTATACTTTTGTCTTTTTGAATTTGGTGCTAATACTGTTATATGGAAATGGAATAGGTCTTTGGATTATGGACGCGGATATTCTCTAATGGACGACGGCTGGATTATGAATGACGGACTAGACGCTTGTAATTGCAAAGAGTACATAAACGCTTATCTGCTGGCACTTTGGCAAATCTACCTTTCTCAATCTAAAGGCCATGGCTACTTGTTCGTAGCTTACATAAGTCACTGCGATGATCTCGATTCAGAATAGATAAGGTTCCAACACAAAATTTAGCTTGAAGGTTCTATATGTTCTGAGTTTGTTACCATACGCTACGTTGGGACGGTCGGTAAACAGTTGTTCATTCCACCAATTACAAAATACAGAAGAGAAACTTCTTGCAGCTTTGGAAACTAAGCTACCAACAGATAAACGTTCTTTCTGTTCGTATAAATGACTTAGATTTAAGAACGACAATATACCTTTAATACCCGTTACCCAGGTCTCTTTTCCTTGGGTGTCCAATTTGATAGAAAAATCAAAAGCTTTCTTTAATAACGTATCATCAGGCATTTCAAATAAGCGGCGCCAGTATTTAAGCACTGAACAAATAACATCAATTAGCATAGGACGTCGACCGAGTTCACCTAACACAGCACAATTTGTACATTTGGAGTTGACCCCCAGAATGTATTTACAGTACTTCAAGTTAAGTCTTTCAAGTGGTTCATTCTTAATATAGTTATCTAAAAATGATTTTTTACTCGATTTTGTGACCATGGATGATCCCCATATTTCTGAGCAGTAGAGTAAAATAGGCTTAATAGTATGATCAAATATATGCAAAGAAGTGGAGATTCCAGGAGGGTTACAAGAAAAACATTTTCGAATTTTGAAGAATGCCTTAGATGCCTTGCCATTCAGTTGAACTTTGGCAAATTTCCACGTTCCAGATGGGTTAAATGTAATTCCTAAATATGTGTACGACTGTATTGTTTCTATTTGGGCATCACCAAGACAGAATGATTTAAGAAAACGAAGAGCTACGTCGTATCAATGGCTTTGTGGCGTTGCGCCTCAGCGTTTGCTTTCAACTCAAAGACGTTGTGGGCATGCGCGACTCATAGAACCTGTTTCGTATTAGGTCAGGAAATGTGAATCAGTTGAACTTGTCTTACGAAAACAAACCGCATTTAATCGTTGTTGCTGTGGCTTTTTCGGCTTAAACAAGACGGCTCGACCGATAAGAATTCCCCACACTGACAATGTAAATAGTTCGCATGCCCCCTCAAACAAACATCATAACTGATAATCTGTACCAATATGCTGGATCACTAGTACCAGTATTTAATTGAAGGATGTTAATTTTGGTTAACCGGCTTAGTTCAACCATATGATTTTTTTTTGAAAATATTATATGGTTGCAAATGTGGTACCTGTACTATGCCAGCCACATGAAACGACAGCTTAAATCTTTACCAATCATCATGAATTATGGTCACATTATGTACGGTCCATTTAGCATCAAATGAGCTCTAATCTCATAACGTACTTCAGTTTTGTAGCCTATGAACAGATAGCTAAAATAAGTGAGGCCAATATCAGTTAAAATTACTTCAGTGATAAACAGAGTGTGACTCTGTTTAATCAGCTTTGAAGGTAAGGCAAATAGACGGTCGGTGTCGACGACTTCACTATATCTAGTTGTCCATTTCAAAATTTATCTCAAATTGGTTGTGGATGAAATACTCGCATATATTCCATTAGGTTATCTACATCTTCTTCTAAACGTGTTTTGTTCAGACTTGTGAAGACAAAAGATACATGATATATGCCGCATGTCATCTCTTTTAACCATCATTGGCTAAAATATTCCAACCAGATTGCGCCAATCTCGATCGGAACCCTCATCATACAAACATATAACTCATCACACCTATCTAGCACTGTCATCCACCATGTAACTCGTGATCACGCCTGTCTAGCACTGTCATTCACCATGTCACTCGTGATCACGCCAGTCTCGCACTACCATCCACCATGCAACTCATCATCACTCCAGTTTAGCAATCCATCAATTAACTCATGATGCCACTGTGAGGCTACATGTGTAGCAATATCATCCATCATGTACCTCACTATTACGACAATTTATCACCAGCATATAGGCCTATCATCTAAATCATCAAGATGCCGGTCTGGCACTATCATCCATCGTGATCATGCAACTCATTATGACGCCCGTCTAGCACTATCATCGATCATGTAACTCATTATGACGCCCGTCTAGCACTATCATCCATCACGTAACTCATAATGACGCCTGTCTAGCACTATCATCCATCACGTAACTCATTATGACGCCTGACTAGCACTATTATCGATAATGTAACTCATTATGATGCCTGTCTAGCACTATCATCGATCATGCCACTCATAATGACGCCTGTCTAGCACTATCATCCATCACGTAACTCATTATGGCGCATGACTAGCACTATCATCGATCATGTAACTCATTATGACGCCGGTCTAGAACTATCATCGATCATGTAACTCATTATGACGCCTGTCTAGCACTATCATCGATCATGTAACTCATTATGACGCCCGTCTAGCACTATCATCGATCACGTAACTCATTATGACGCCTGTCTAGCACTATCATCGATCATGTAACTCATTATGACGCCTGTCCAGCACTATCATTGATCATGTAACTCATTATGACGCCTGTCTAGCACTATCATCGATCATGTAACTCATTATGACGCCTGTCCAGCACTATCATTGATCATGTAACTCATTATGACGCCTGTCTAGCACTATCATCGATCATGTAACTCATTATGACACCTGTCCAGCACTATCATTGATCATGTAACTCATTATGACGCCTATCCAGCACTATCATCGAACATGTAACTCATTATGACGCCTGTCCAGCACTATCATTGATCATGTAACTCATTATGACGCCTGACTAGCACTATCATCCATCACGTAACTCATTATGACGCCTGTCTAGCACTATCATCGATCATGTAACTCATTATGACGCCTGTCCAGCACTATCATTGATCATGTAGCTCATTATGACGCCTGTCCAGCACTATCATCGATCATGTAACTCATTATGACGCCTGTCCAGCACTATCATCGATCATGTAACTCATTATGACGCCTGTCTAGCACTATCATCGATCATGTAACTCATTATGACGCCTGTCCAGCACTATCATTGATCATGTAACTCATTATGACGCCTGACTAGCACTATCATCGATCATGTAACTAATTATGACGCCTGTCTAGCACTATCATCGATCATGTAACTCATTATGACGCCTGTCCAGCACTATCATCGATCATGTAACTCATTATGACGCCTGACTAGCAATATCATCGATCATGTAACTAATTATGACGCCTGTCTAGCACTATCATCGATCTTGTAACTCATTATGACGCCTGTCCAGCACTATCATCGATCATGTAACTCATTATGACGCCTATCTAGCACTATCATCGATCATGTAACTCATTATGACGCCTGTCCAGCACTATCATTGACCATGTAACTCATTATGACGCCAGACTAGCACTATCATCCATCACGTAACTCATTATGACGCCTGTCTAGCACTATCATCGATCATGTAACTCACTATCACGTCTGTTTAGCACTTCCATTCATCCCGTATCACACCGTTACGCCGGTCTAGCACTATCATCCATCACAAAACGCATAATACCTATGTGGACACATCACGTAGCACATTATCCTGTCAATCTCTCACCAGCATGTCTCATCATCAAGCGGCCTGGCACTATAATCCATCGTTTAACTCACAATCATGCCTTTCTAGCACTATCGTCGACCATCTAACTCATCATCACGTCTGTCTAGAATTATCATCCATCATGTAACTCGTCATCACGCCTGTCTAATACTATTATCCATCATGCAACTCATCATCACTCCTGTCTAGCACTATTATCCACCATGTAAATTAGCATCACGCCCGTCTAGCACTATCATCCATCATGTAACTCATCATCACGCCTGTCTAACACTACCATCCATCATGTAACTTATCATCACGCCCGTCTAGCACTTTCATCCATCATGTAACATCATCACGCCTGTCTAACACTACCATCCATCATGTAACTTATCATCACGCCTGCCTACCACTATTATCCATCATGCAACTCATCATCACGCCTGTCTAGCACTATTACCCACCATGCAAATCATCATCACGCCCGACTAGCACTACCGTCCATCATGTAACTCATCATCACGCCTGCCTAGCACTATTACTCACCATGTAAATCATCATCACGCCCGACTAGCACTACCGTCCATCATGTAACTCATCATCACGCCTGTCTAACACTACCATCCATCATGTAACTCATCATCACGCCCGTCTTGCTCTCTCCCCCATCATCTAACTCATCATCACGTCTGTCTAGAATAATCATCCATCATGTAACTCATCACGCCTGTCTAACACTATTATCCATCATGCAACTCATCATCTCTCCTGTCTAGCACTATTATCCACCATGTAACTCATCATCACTCCTGTCTAGCACTATTATCCACCATGTAACTCATCATCACGTCTGTCTAGCACTATTATCCATCATGTAACTCATCATCACGTCTGTCTAGCACTATCATCCACCATGTAACTCGTCATCACGCCTGTCTAACACTATTATCCATCATGCAACTCATCATCACTCCTGTCTAGCACTATTATCCATCATGTAACTCATCATCACGTCTGTCTAGAATTATCATCCATCATGCAACTCATCATCACGCCGGTCTAGCACTATTATCCATCATGTATCTCATCATCACGCCTGTGTAACACTACCATCCATCATATAACTCATCATCACGCCTGTCTAGCACTATTATCCATCATGTAACTCATCATCACGTCTGTCTAGAATTATCATCCATCATGCAACTCATCATCACGCCGGTCTAGCACTATTATCCATCATGTATCTCATCATCACGCCTGTCTAACACTATCATCCATCATGTATCTCATCATCACGCCTGTGTAACACTATCATCAAAATAGTAGCATCTCATCATCCGCCTGTCTAACGCACTATCATCCATCATGTATCTCATCATGCACGCCTGTACTTACTACCGTGTATCCATCATGTAACTCGTATCCGCCTGTCTGGCGCTCTATTATCCATTATGTAACTCATCACGCCGGTCTAGCATTATCATCCATCATGTAACTCATCGTCGACCGTCTAGCACTATCATCCGTCATGTATCTCATCATCACGCCTGTGTAACACTACCATCCATCATGTAACTCATCATCACGCCTGTCTAGCACTATTATCCATCATGTAACTCATCACGCCGGTCTAGCACTATCATCCATCATGTAACTCATCATCACGCCGGTCTAGCATTATCATCCATCATGTAACTCATCGTCACGACCGTCTAGCACTATCATCCATCATGTATCTCATCATCACGCCTGTGTAACACTACCATCCATCATGTAACTTATCATCACGCCCGTCTAGCACTATTATCCACCATGTAACTCATCATCACGCCTGTGTAACACTACCATCCACCATGTAACTCATCATCACGCCTGTGTAACACTACCATCCATCATGTAACTCATCATCACGCCTGTGTAACACTACCATCCACCATGTAACTCATCATCACGCCTGTGTAACACTACCATCCATCATGTAACTCATCATCACGCCTGTGTAACACTACCATCCACCATGTAACTCATCATCAAGCCTGTGTAACACTACCATCCACCATGTAACTCATCATCACGCCCGTCTAGCACTATTATCCATCATGCAACTCATCATCACGCCTGTCTAGCACTATCACCCATCATGTAACTCATCATCACGCCGGTCTAGCACTATTATCCACCATGTAAATGTAAATCCTCATCACGCCGGTCTAGCATTATCATCCATCATGTAACTCATCGTCACGACCATCTAGCACTATCACCCATGATGTAAATCATCATCACGCCTGTCTAACACTACCATCCATCATGTAACTCATCACGCCGGTCTAGCATTATCATCCATCATGTAACTCATCGTCACGACCATCTAGCACTATCACCCATGATGTAAATCATCATCACGCCTGTCTAACACTACCATCCATCATGTAACTCATCATCACGCCGGTCTAGCATTATTATCCATCATGTAAATCATCAGCACCCCTGGCTAGCAGTATCCCCCACTATGTAACTCATCATCACGCGGACTAGCATTACCATCCATCAAGTAACTCGTCACCATGCCGGTATATCACTATCATCCATCATGTAAAATGCAGGGAATAAACAGCTAAGCTTTTCCTTGAACAGTTTTCATGTATCCGTGTGAACGTCTGACCACATTTTTTGAATAGATTCCCCGGTTTCTGAGATCGTGTTTAGGAGTAACACTTCATTTGATGGCATCGCTCGACCATACCGTTTATGCTCAATAACAGAATGTCACGGCCTATCGCAGTCGGAAATTATTTCTCGATTTTTCGCCTAATGCAAATTTGTGAATTCTGAAGAACTGAATCACGGTATTTCTCTGCTTCTTGTTCCTGTAATTACAAGCGTCTGGTTCGCCATTCATAATTCAGTCGTCTTCCATTAAAGAATATCCGAGTCCATAATCCAAAGACCTATTCCACATTCCATATAACAGCATTAGCACCAAATTCTAAAAGACAATCATAGTATACACAATCGTAGGCTTGTTTCCTGCAAGAGAGAAGCGGTCAACAGTTTTCAATGATGGTGGCAAGACGTCATTATGTTAAAAAAAATATCGTATCCGTTCCGGTGATTTGAAATGGCATTTGGGTAATAGCAAGCATAAGACCCAACATTCAATATCAGTCCATGAAATAGTTTTCGCGTCGCCTCTTGTGTCGATTTGTTGATGGACGTGGGGGAGTTTGGTTTAATGTCACACGGTTATTTCACTCCGATGATGACAGACTGCTTTAGTGGTGGAGGAAGCCGAAGTACTCGGATAGAACCACCGCAGCCATCAAGTAGCTGGCAAACTCGCAGACATGCGCTCGATGGGCAGCTATAGCACAGATCATAACATCTCTTAACGAGGCCGTTTTGGAAGAGAACTGAGCATTCAAATACATCGTAAATTGACGACGAGGCGTCCGCGCATCAGTAGTTTCTTACATGGATTGTCTGAATGAAGAACTGTCAATGGTCAGAAACCATATTGTGCCGACTCTCCTCTTCAAAATTTGGAGAATTTGGAGTCCTCGTACTATTCCTACAAAAATAACGTGTTTTAAATCTCTGATTATGGTGATCATAATCTTAATAAATACCACGTGACTTAACCGGAAGTTAGACAGGAAGTATCGGTAAATGGACCAAGGACATTAAAACTGAGTTAGTTCGGACTGTCGTCGTAGAATTTGAGTTACTCTACGGGTAAGAATTCGCCTTTCATCTGAGGGCGACTAACAGTTATTTGTCGGGGCGGGACGGGTAGGAATTTCTTACAATGAAGGAATTGCTGACATGTAGTGGTAACGGTTAGCTAACAGCTAGTTCACAGTCTGCCTCCGCACTCTACACCTCATCGATCAGCGGACGTTCAGGTGCCAAAAAATTCTTTCTGTGCGAATCTAGGATATTTGAGATCAGGAAGGATGTCAGTAGGTGTTGATACACAGGTACATGGAATAGACACAATCTCGTCTCTCTGTACAGCACAAATTTTATTATAAGAGCGGTCTGCAACGGAGGTTGGACCACACTTGAACTCAAGCTCGATTTCAGGTCTAAGTGAACTTCCTTGAAAGCAAATAAATGAGCCAAGGAAAGTTTTCAAGTGCACTTGGAGATTCGAGCGCAAAAATGGGTTTTCAATCACGAATGAGTTCAGGAGCGAATTTCGGGAGGTTCTGCTACAACAGAGTAGCCAGCCGAAGAATATTTTCAAAATCACCAAACATTCACATAAAATATATACAATGAAATATTTTATTTTTTGTTACCTTTATTCAAGAGCACGGGTCTTCCCGAAATTCGTGTGGTTTATTTCGAGTTTCTTCTATGTTGTCCAGTATCTACATTTGAAATGGAATAATATTTGACTTTTCACCAGCTGTCTTTCAGCAGCATAGATCGTCATTCGTGTGTGTTAGTTCATGTTTCTTCAGGGTTTTACTGCTTTTACAGGTATATGAACACAGCCGGCATTTGTATGGCTTTCCAACAGCATGAGATATTTCATGCTGTTTCAGGGTTCGACACCGTGTACTCGTATAAGGACACATTGCACATTTGTACGGTCTTTTCCCAGTATGGGTACTTTCGTGTACTCTCAGGGCTCCACTTTTTGTACAGCTATATGGGCAGATCATGAGATGAAAACTTTATATGGCTCCATGCCAGTATGAATTATTCCATGCTGTTTCAGGGCTCCACTATGTTTACTGCTGAAAGGGCACATCACATTTGTAAGGCTTTCCCTCGCTATGAGTTACTTGGTGTCGTTTCAGGGTTCCATTCCCTGTGCAGCTATATGGGTACATGGAGCATTTTTATGGCTTCTTGTCAGTATGACTTAGCTCATGCTGATTCAGGTTTCCACTATGTGTGCAGCTATATGGGCACATGGAGCATTTATATGGCTTTTCCCCAGTATGAGTTCGTTCATGCCTCTTCAGGTCGCCACTCTGTGTGCAGCTATATGGGCACATGGAGCATTTATATGGCTTCTTACCAGTATGACTTAGCTCATGCTGCTTCAGGCTTCCACTCTGTTTGCAGCTATATGGGCACAAGGAGCATTTATATGGCTTTGTACCAGTATGAGTTCGTTCATACCTCTTCAGGTCTCCACTCCGTGCGCAGCTATATGGACACACAGAGCATTTATATGGCTTTTCCCCAGTAGGAGTTAGTTCATGCCGCTTCAGGTCTCCACTTTGTGGGCAGCTATATGGGCACACGCAGCATTTATATGGCTTTTCCCCAGTATGAGTTCGTACATGCTTCTTCAGGTCTCCATTGTGTGTGCAGCTATATGGGCACACGGGGCATTTATATGGCTTTTCCCCAGTATGAGTTTGTTCATGGCGCTTCAGGGTTCCACTCTGGGTGCAGCAATATCGGCACACGGAGCATTTATATGGCTTTTCCCCAGTATGAGTTTGTTCATGCTGCTTCAGGTTTCCATTCAGTGTGCAGGTATATGGGCACACGGAGCATTTATATGGCTTTTCCCCAGTATGAGTTTGTTCAAGCTGCTTCAGTTGTCCACACTGTGTACTGCTATAAGAGCAATGTTGACATTTAAAACGTTTATCATCAGTATGGGTTCTTTCATGACGTCTTATGTCGTCTTTCAAGGCAGAGTTACAGGTGTATGGGCACAGTGGACATTTGTATGGCTTTTCATCAGTATCACTCCTTTCATGTTGCTTCAGTTGTAGTTTCTTTGTACAATTATATTGGTACAGTAAATCTTGGTATACCTTTTCCCCGGTCGTGGCTAAGTTATGTGTTCCATGGGATTCGATAATTCTTCCTCTCTTAGTCTCAAAGTGATCAACAGTTGAACCCAGGTTATCAGCCACTAACCATTCGTTTTCTCTTAAATTGGGGCTAACCTTGTACAAGGCTACTGGGAATGGTCTGCCTGCCAGTGAAGTCAACATATCGCCGTCTTCATCAATTGTGGCACTTGAGATGTTAGGAGAGATATCCTGAAACACAGCACCCAACAATAATTAGATAATTAGTGATACATATGGCGATCCGTCAATCATCTTAACCATCAAATTGTGACAAAGCACTTTCTGTGTACAAAAGATACACTCTCTCCACTAACGTATTGTGGTCTGTGCTGCAAGCAAATAAAAGGAATAGGAACTGGGTATTCCGGGTAAAAATATTTTTTCAGGAAAACGATTTGGGTCACTTTTGGAATACTGACGTAAGGGATGCGCCGAATGATATGGCCAGATGTATTACGGAATGCATTAAGTGTATCTATGTTACCGATTGTAAACAAGCCGTTAAAAAAGTTTGTTCGATTAGGGGACGAAGTCAAAATAAGCTAAAGACGTACACCCTGTTCAAAACGCATTATGTACCAGATGCTTGTGTTACTATGAAAACATATAAAAAATATACAAATGCCATGGCAAAATTCGGTTAGGGGTTGCCCCTTTAAAGGAAAGGTTAGGGTATAGTAAAGCTATATTTCAACTGAAAGAGCTAGTCAAATGGTATTCAACTGTATTTTTTTATTTTTGGAATGTATTTTAAAACAGAAATAGTTAACCAAATGGTGTGATACCGTCAAATTTACCAAACTCCAGGAAAGCGCCATTGTACTGTCACGTGACCTATTTTAGCCAATAGGAGTAAAACTATGTAAAACAGTGTGACGTAAGCGGAAGGCAGACATATGGAGGTAGCATTGGGCTAAATGTGTTAAGATGCAAATTTGACGGTGTAAAAATTGGCAAGAATTACTTCAAATATTTAATAGCTCATACCATTTTCATTTCTAGTTGCCAGAGGGCGGCTTACTTCGCTCTCCCAACAGCGAAGACACTCGATCTCTCCCGTAAGCCGGCAATGAGAGCAACGTGTGCACGGCACCATACATGTACTAATTTTTCCATGTGGGCTTCTGTCTGCATTTCGTGGCCTGTCTCGCTTTACAGCTGCCATCATCCCCGCAGCTCTGATCTCCGTATCTGAGCGTTTCGGCTTGAATTGGTAGCCCTGATAAGACCAAACACAGCTTCCTCGTCGCTTTCACCGCTGGACTCGGAACTGCCGCTCATCGACATGACTTCACTCAATTTCGACTGAAGACTCCGTGCTTCACGTATATTACCCGAACAGACAGAAGAGTTCCAAAGCCTTTTCCCGACGTCATATCCGCCTTCTGGATACGATACAATGGCGGCACTCTGTCTCTGCGAGTTCGCGGTTTTAAAATGATTAGTACTCCTTAACAAAAAAAAAAAATGAAAATGAGAAAATATATCTTTTGGGCTTAATTTAGTGAGTTGTATTAATATGTATTAAAGGCAACCAACCCCGAATATTTCCTTTAAAAATTGAAACAGGTAGAACGGGCTGCCATGTAAATCCTGCTTTCTTATTTTAGAGCGAAGGAAAAATTTCTTAACTATCTGATGAAAAGCTCATATTTATGTAATGTTTTATATATAGGTAATATCCGTCTCTCATAACTCTGTCCAGAATGGCACTTATAACTAGTTTAGCATTACTGTTTGTTATGTGGTGAGACGTTAATAAACATCTATCTATCTATCTATCTGTATTTTTGAAATTTTGATGAATTACAATTTTATAAATTAGGTGAACATGTTCGCTTATCCGTGTGAGAATTACACAAGGCCCGTGTTTCACTGACAATATAGATTACGTGAACGGCGGCTTAGGGGAACAGGTTACTGTTGTTTAGTACACTGTTCAACAATCACAAATGTTTAGATCTGCGAAACCCGTACATCGTTCAGAGGCAGTCAAACTCACAACTTACTTGTTTCATTGGGATCGGTTCATTATTGTCGTCACATGCACTACGGATCGTTGTATGTTCAAACGTATCAATCGGGACCGCTGGTTCCGACTTTATTGGTGTTACATCTATTGCACCTGTGGTACTAGTATCAGCCATTCTTCCACTTTGGGTTCTCGGTTCTTCCGTCACGGGCAAGATTCCTTTTGTGAAGATGAATGGATAACCCTGTACCTCTACAGCTGTCTCTTGGTCGACAGGTTCCAATTTTATCGATTCGACATCCATTTGTTCCGCATGTGAAATAGCTTTGTCCTGTATGAAATGCATAGCAATACCAGTAAAAGTAAATTTTAAACTGTGCCATAATCTCTTCCGTATATAATCAGTATATAAAGCAGGCTACAAAAATCTGTTATCATGGATATAAACTCCAGTAGAACGGCCAGTGGTCGAGCGAATTTTACGTTTTTTGTCCATTATTGACTTGTATAAATCTTGTATTTTCTTCAATAAAACTTGTGGAATCTTACCAAAATATTGTTTCCTCGTTTTTTACTGAGAATGATGATTTATTTTTATAATGAAAATTACTGCAGTGTAGGATACTTCTATAGCAAATCATTAATTGAACGCATCAACTTTCGTAATATGCGCTACCCGCTTCAGCGCATGGACATCATTTTTTCACACATACCGTCCGCTTCTCGATTTTTCCGAAGGTGAGCCAATGAAAATATCCGTCTGTAAATAGTACCATCTTGAAGCCAGTGAAATTCTGTGTAAGAATATCTTAGCGTCATTTCCGGTCTAATTTTGCCGGTCGACATGTGCAAGATGGAAGACTTTCGTATTGGAGTTCTCGCTACATGGGTACGTATCTCTTTTAGACTTGCGTGTGAATCAGTCGGTAAAAGTATCAACATGAATTGGTTAAAAACTATTTTTCATATTATCGGCCAGCTCTCTCTCAGATTTCGTCATTTTTTACACCATATCAAAACTTTTCTATCGCCTGGAAAATTCAAAATGGCGCCTGCCTTCGTGAGCTTCGCTGATGCGTGCAAGAGTTCAGCGAGTGAATTTTTTGAAATTACGCAGCAAATTAGCCCCAGAAATACGAAATCTGCTGCAGCGGTCTTCTTTAGTGAATGAACTTGATTGGAAAGTAAAAATGTCGTGTAGTTCATTCGTAAATTGTTCCCTGACTCGTTTACAGTGTTTTCTTGCTATAGCCATAGACCCCGGCTAGATAATGAACTCGTCTAGTATTGCTCAGCTGCCTGTCGGTTGTTGACCCCACGCTGACCCGAGAGACTGGCCTGTTCCAAATGCAGTTTAGGTGTTTCAGGGTCCAATTTAGTCAAAACCATGTAAAATGTTTTGTGTTTTGCGCACATGGATGTTTGACTCTTGGCTACCCATAATTTCACAGGCTCCCATCGGTTTTAATATTTTAATTAACACTATAGAACCGTATGCCTCCACCCACAAAGTTTCCTACAGCCTGTCCACCTATCACATGCTGTATGGTTAATCATCAACATTTTTTTTATTTTATAATTGCTGCCAATAAATATCTATCTACCTCCCCCCTCAGAAATAGTGTTGAAATCGACATTAAATCGTATTCACTCCCTCATCACTCTCCCACCACCCTCGAGTGCTGAACAAAATCCCCAGGGGACAAAACCCCCAGAGGACAGAACCCCCATCACATATTATTTTCTATGCTTCTTCAACAAGAAAACAAAATAAAACATGGTAAATCATAATATCTCGAGACAATGTTATTCCATAGTTTATGATCTTTTATTACTTCCGTTTAAATTACTTTTCTTAAATACATTGATCAATTCATCTTCTATTCTCAGCTCATGCAGGGACGATGGTATTGAAGGCTGGTTAGCTTGTCGTTGCCTTCAGATGTTCGTTTTCACGGAGTCCATGTGACCAAGTGCAAGTCTTCCACCGGCAGTCATTTGATTCATCTGGTCGACAAGGATCTGTCCTGGATTTTCTCGGTTGGTAGCCCCTTGCTGTATCTGTCGGACTTTTGTTGCTTCAACTTGAAAAGTATATGGTCAATGGTTGTGTTCAACAGAGGAGACAATATTTTGGGCATCGACATCTGTCTTGATTTTATTTATGTATTGACTTCTACTTGATGCCTGGGTAGGTCGCACAGGTGCAGCGCCTATAGGACGCAACCTCCCTAAAAGGTTTTTGTCAACACTGATCCTTCTCGCCTTCCCCCCACTTTTCCCCTCATTCAGCATATTAGTTTAAGCTGGTGTGTTAGATATAACTTCTTGACCCAACAGCTTCACCCTGTTTTCATAGGACTTAAATACAAACACTTGAAAACCCATGATGGATCAGTAGGTCTCAATAGAACTGGTCACAATTGCTTCATCAACTTGGTATTCTATATTTTCTTCTTTACCTTCTCTACATGTCATCTAGAGTATATTGTCATGCACAATATTTTTTTCTGCGTTTCAGAAACCTGCTCACTGGACTGCTAAGTTACGGCATATCACGGGCACACCGGTTCTCTTTAAGGCATATCACGGGCACACCGGTTCTCTTTAAATCATCAAATTAAGCAACGTTCGGCCAATACTTGGATGGGTGACCATGTGCTGTACTTGCTGGGCTGATCAGTGTCCAGGATAATAGGAACTGTGGACACTCGTTTCATGGCACATATGTAGGCGCCATTGTGATATGACTGAAACATGTTGAAAAGGATGTTAAATCCTACTCTTCCTTCCTTGCTTAGCTGCTAATGGCCTGGGAGCGGATGCCAATTTTTTTTCTGGCGCATTAACTGTTTCTAGGTGTTCCAGTATGCCAATAAATATCAACCCCAGCATAACTTCATGGGTTATGCGACCACTATGTGAGATGGCTGTTTCAATCTTTATGGGATGCTGTGAATGATAACAAACTTCAGGAGTTCAAAAAAACTGTAGGCTATACTCATATGAACAGCCAGAAACATTTCGATCAAGCCATGATCAGGCGATGCAGAATCATCAATACTTGATTAACTTTCAAACATTTACTAAAAAAAAAACACCGTCCCAAGGTGTATTCATGCCACGAAGATTTCACAGTGAAACATATTCTTATCGACTATGTAGATTTTAAGATTTAAGAGATTATCTCTATTGAGCGACTACTTTGGAAGATCGTCGTGATATAGCTGAAGAAATGTTGAAAGCGATGTTAAATTGTACTCGCTCACTCACTACTTTGGAAGATCTTTTTAGTCGGTAGTAGGACTCTTGTCTTCAGTTATTTGAGAGAAATCAGTTTGTTGCATAAATTTTCATGTATGTTTTAATGTGTTGGATTGCTAGGTTGTTGGCTTGAGTACCAAGGTGTATTCATGCCATGAAGATTTCACAGTGAAACATATTCTTATCGACTGTGTAGATTTTAAGATTTGAGAGATTATATCTATAGAGCGACTACTTTGGAAGATCGTTGTGATATAGCTGAAGAAATGTTGAAAGTGTACTCGCTAACTCACTACTTTAAAAGATCTTTTTAGTCGGTAGTAGGAGGACTCTGTCTTGAGTTATTTGAGAGAAATCAGTTTGTTGCATAAGGTTTCATGTATGTTTTAATGTGTTGGATTACTAGGTTGTTGGCTTGAGTAGAGTTGTGCTTGATCCAGGACTGCACAAATTTAAAAACCTAATAAGGGTTACACTAAAATTTTGTGGGTAACCCTTTTATTTGCATAACACATCCCTATTGTATACAGGTTAATATCCATAATTTAAGTGAACTGAAAAATGGGTTACATATAAGGAAAATTGTGTAACCTCTGAGCGAACCAAACGTATTGTTCGCGCAGTTTGTGCAGCCCTGTTGATCGTCGTTATATAGCTGAAGTATTGCTGAACGCAACGTTAAACCTTAATTCTCTCTCTCGCGCTTATCTCAGATTTTGGATTTTTGTTGAATATACAAACATGGAACAGATAATTGATAGCATCGTGAACAATGTAGACATCTTAATGAAAAACGAGGCGAGCTTACAGGACATAGGATGTGATGACATTTCAGCATGTGATGACATTTCCCTGACTTACTGCTTTTACAATGCATTACATGATGCACTTCAGGATAAGGGTTTCAATATTCAGAACGTTTTACCTCGTATACTCCATCTGGTGGATGACAGCTATGTACTTCCAACCAAAATCAGCAATCTCACCCGTCGGGTAAAAAGCTACCTTAGTAAAAACGGTAATCCAAATGCTAAGATACATAACACTCCAATTGGAATATGTGATGGGCTCACAGCTGCTGGTTTGACCTTACAGAATCTGTGTGATCTTGACGAACTGCACCGGTGTGCCATCGTTCCAATTACTCTTACCAATTTTCATATCTTAAACCTGAGGCGCATTCTTGTGCAAAAAAAATCTTCCTTGGAAGTTTGCAGCAGAATGGTTGAAAGTTCTACTTGATGAATCTGAAGATGTACAACTTCATAGTTTGAGAAGTCAGTGGTGGAGAATACATCAGACCTACCTGAAATATTCTACTTCGGAGAAGAAGGATTTATTGCAGCAATTTCATGAAACCACCTACACTCTGTCAAAGCGAGGTCAACCGGAAGGATGTACAGTTGCGGCAACACAAGTCAGAAATGAAGAAGAGCGAATGAACATGCAAGATGAAATCAAAAAAGCATACGAATCTTTAGATTCTGTCCATGCATCCATGCGAGAGGTAGCTACAGAAAACTTAGACCTGCGAGACAGATTACAGAAATATGAGAAGTTAAAAACTGTGTTCAACAAAAACATGCATGAACTTCAGAAATTAAAGCAGAAGTTAGCTACTATGACACCAAGGAATACAAACAAACGTATTACAGAGTTTGATCAGAGCGAAAGATGACATAATTCAAGAGGAACAAAATAGAAGTGATGAACAGACCACAGAATTAAACCATTTAAATGAGGAACTCGAAAAACTGAAGATGGACAAACTGAAGATGCAGAAGAGGAAGAGCTTTTAGAAAAAACAAAGCATCAGAGAAAGTAGAAGGAGATGGTGATCATTTTGAAGATTATGTGGAGCAGGCAGAAAATATGGAACATCTGAAGTTAGAGAATATGAGGCTGCATGGTTTGATTGACGAGTTGTCGGATGAACTAGATTCAGAAGGGGAACGACGAAAATTAAAACTATTTCACAAGGGCAAGTACCATGATTCTATTAGATTCGTTTACATGGATTTAATGAAATTTGGCGTCTCCATCGAGAATTGTCAGCATGCTGTGAGGTCCATTTTAAAGAACATCCTGAAAGTTGACGTAGAAAGACTACCACAGCGTACTTTAGCTTCTTTGATGAGTGTAGAGGCACAGATATTATCGCAAGCACATGCTACAGACAAAATGATGCAAGCCAGTTCTAACACTTTACATTTGGATGGTACACAGAAACGTTTTCAAGAATACTCTGGTTTTCAAATTTCCGTCGAGGACAGTGGTAGTTTTTCCCTTGGACATCAAGTCATGGCTTCAGGTGAAACATCAAGTTACCTGGAGGCAACATGTGCAACTTTCAGAGAATTGGCAGCATCAGTGAGTGATGATATTACAGAGCAGAAAGACATTTATGAAACACTGTTGATGAGTGTCAAGAACTTAGTAACTGATAGGCACATTGTAAATAAGTGCTACCAAACTGAACTAGAGAATCTCCGGATGAACTTGGATAGATGGTCTGATGGAAAATGGGCAGAGATGAGTGTTGAACAGAAGGAATCATTCTGCAAATTGAATGGGTTGTATTGTGGTTTGCATCTACTTCCAAACATGGCCAGTAGTGCTAAGTCGGGGATGAAGGACTTTGAAGATTCACATTCTGTTTCTAGGCCAACCGGTTACAGCTCCGCCAATCCTGTTGGGTATGACTTGATTCAACAAGTTGCCAAGGCATTTGTTGTAACTACGGGGAACCAAAAATCTGGTGATGCCATAGAGTTTCAAGACTACCTCCGAGAAAAATTTAAAAACTGCAAGCTACAACATTTGTTCATAACAGATTCAATGTCCTGTTCCGAAATGGTGGGGCGGTGTATTACCATCGCCATGATATTGAAGATTATCTACAGTCTGGTCGATGCAGCAAGGGAAACAAGTTGATCAAAACAATTCAACATGTTATTACAGACAAGGCAGTCTTGTCAAGAGTGTCGTGCTCTTGGAATCATTGGAAAATTAATATGTGCACCACTATGGAGGTTGCTGGAGGATAAGTCAAAAAAGTTCTTCGACATTAATGCTGACTGGCTTCAACTAACAAACATCATCGAAAGCAGTTCGTTAAATGCCGCTCCTCTGTTGCAGAGTGATTTCCAGTTGTTTCCTGGAAAGGAGTCCGATGAATCAGATTCAGTGTATCAAAGCTTGTTTGAGACCACCGATGAAGAACTGCAATTGATGACGCTGGCTGCCTTACAGAGTATCTGCATGGCAATGCTGCCCATGGTGAAAAGACAGTTAGCAGATCAACTCCCAGGTGGGAAGTACCATAATCCTTCACCCCAACTTGTCCGAGAAACCAGCAGTGCACCACTCACAAACAGAATTTCGGAAGCAGATTTTTCTGACCTGGACCGGCTTGTGCGAAAAGCTCCTCAGAAGTCGACAGTTTCCAAGTCTGGATTGATATGTTATGCCAAGAACAAGACCACAGTCTACCTTCAAGGGTTGGCAAAGCACAGGAAAGAAAAGCTGATGACCATTGCGAGAAAGTCTGCACTGAAACGACAACGTGACAGCCGGATGAGACTTTTCCAGGTTCGAAAGAAGAGACTAGAACTACAAAAGAAAAGGATGGAACAGAAGAAAAGAAGGGCCCAGAAACATGAGCTTTTTATTCAGAAACTGAACGACAGATTTGAACGATTTGGCGTTTGGACAACTCGAATGCCTCAACCCCACCAATGTGCGCTTCAAATTCATGAAACCATGTGGAGCAAGGTTCCAATGGCCAAGTAGGGATGAAGTTGTTGAGACCAGTCTGTTTGCCGTCCTTCGAGAAGTGCAACTTCTCCCTGCTGCTGGTGGTCGACAGTGGTGTGTTCTAGAACACAAGGATTTGGACAACCTTTACAATGGCAAATAGTTCTTACCCTCACTTATCTCGCTGAACTATATTTGAACTGCATTTTTTAAATTACCTCTTCTCACGAGTGGTACCATAAACTGTCTTTGTCATATGGAGACATGGACTTCTTATTTGGTGTTAACCCAGAAGTCATTTCGCTGCTGGAAGTATGTTCTGTTGGGAACTGTTGACTAGTTTCACAGGGCCATGTAGACCCATAGGGTCTAATGGTCCTGTTCTAATACTGAGAGAAAACTTGAGCACAAGTAGTACTGTTGCCAGGGTGACTGGTTGTTTATTGAACAGCTTTAGGCTTTGGGAGGAAGAGCTAAAGAAAAGAGTCCTCAAGTTATTCAGCTACTGCAGATAGTTTGGTCAACTATTTTGACTAGATTTTGCCCCGGTCAATATTAGTGAAGCGAAATATTTTCTGATATTCTTATTTATGCTCAGATGTCATTTT
Source organism: Hanleya hanleyi (assembly GCA_036873755.1). Classification (NCBI taxonomy): domain Eukaryota; kingdom Metazoa; phylum Mollusca; class Polyplacophora; order Lepidopleurida; family Hanleyidae; genus Hanleya; species Hanleya hanleyi. The sequence goes on along the minus strand of JAVTVY010037316.1, from coordinate 86,034 downwards.
CTCGAGTAATTCTGTTTAAGAACATGAATACAATATGGTTACCATTCTGGGGTTGCCATAGAGAGTTTTTTTCTGAGAGGATGTCATAAATCGAGTGTTTATGACTTGTAACCTCCCAAACTGGGTGTGTGCTGACTGACAGCAGGAGGTATATGTATATAATATGTTATGAGAGGATGAATCCCAGCATAGCTCCAGTTCACAAATATTGGTAACATGCAGAGAAGAATTATTTATCATATCATTAAATCGGTTTCATAGTAAATAAGGAATTTGTCCCATCTGATACAAGTTATTTGTTTCAATTATATACATGTTCATGTATGAGATCATTGTTGAGCTAATTGTGTAAGACTGGACAAATTTTGTGGCTCTTCGCCATGAGATGAAACATCAAAGAGTTAGTGGAATTATTCCAACCGCCTATTTTGACATTTAAATAGCCCCGTTTCAGTGCCTAAGGCTCTAGTTATTGACTAACTCTGAAGTCCGTGCTGGAAGTATCTTCTGTTAGAGAGGGACAGATATTTGAACTGTTGTCTTGTTACATACATGGCACCTGGTATCGGGACTTATAATAATATAAACTATCCGGTAAGCCACACCTGTACATTAATGGTTGTAGCTCAGACTCCATAATAATATAAACTATCCGGTAAGCCACACCTGTACATTAATGGTTGTAGCTCAGACTCCATAATAATATGTAATACGTTGTGTATGAGAATCCGCAAAGAGGAATTGTGAATATGGACTGTACATTTTGCGAATGTGTCAAGCCATTTTTTGGTGCTGAACCTATCCTGTTTTGAAGAGATGAGTTAGATTGGTATTGTACATTTTATAGGACCTGTTCGCCAACGTGGTACTCTGAAGTTATTTCTTTGTGCTGAATATATCCTGTAGAGAGGAGATACTATGATATCTTCAACTGACGTGGCATACAGAAAAAGTTTTATTGGTGCTGAACAGATACTGTTCCAATCTGACAAAATTTGAAGTTGAAATGTTAATAATATATACATGTATGAATTGCAAATACCATGTACATTTTCAATGAACTGCTAGAAATCGTATTTTGGTGTAGATAGTTGGATTGGAAATTGTTAGACATGGCCCCACCGTAGGCGCGACACTCACAAGGTTCTAAGTGAGTGGTATTTGAACTGTTATTAGGTCTGCAGCAACCACTGATAAATTACGTAATGCAAGTCGAATTCCACGTGTGCCCCAGTTTAGTCGCCTGACTGAAGAGCTTTCTGAGGGGCTGAAGCCTATTCTTACCTTGACCTGGAGTGTGCACGAGGACACCCCAGGCCAATTTCCGGGAGCTCCATGGGGCGTGCATTGATGTATTGGCCATTCAATAGGGGTATGCTAATTTATGTAAATTTATGCAAAGAAGCTTTAGAGCAGGAGCAATCCTGTCACAGCTATAGCCTCTCTTCGTAACAGATTATTGAAATGTGTATTGTCAAAGCATATTCATAAAAATAACCATCAATACAGAACATATCAAACACTGCATTTTTGCGTCTCCAGTATGGCTATTGCTGAATATGCAAATTTATGTAAATTAGCTATAAAAATATATCGATCATGTACCTGTTATGCATTTTTGCAGACATGGCAGAAGGATAATTTTGGAAGAATGTAGGATTGCTGTTGTGATTGCAATGGGAAATGCAGTCGACATGAAAACATTTCAATTTCGAGACTTTTTTTATCAGAAACTGCATCATATGCAAATTTATGCAAATTAGTTGGAGAGATGAACCAACCCTGTCACAACTAAAGCTTCTCTCCATAACATAGATTGTTTATATTTATTTTTGGTCCAATATCCATAATAAGTCATAAAAACTGAATATATTGAAAGATACTGGTGTAGAGTCTCAATATGGTTATTGAGGAATATGCAAATTTATGCAAATTAGCTATAATAATAGGCCAATCATGTACCAGTTATGCATTTCCTGCAGAATCTTCGGCAGTCTTTGGTAGAATGTAGGATTGTTCCTCATATGAATGCAATGGATTAGAAAATGGTCGAGATGAAAACATGTTTCACAATTTCGAGACGTTTTTGTTATAATAAACTGCATAATATGCTAATTTATGCAAATTTATGCAAATAGGTTCAATATGTCCATACATCTGCTGAGAAAACATTTTCCGCATGTATCGGAACCAGCGAATAAATGTGACAAATTTCATCGAAATATGATGAATAGAACTGAATATGAACTTAATACAGTGTTTGTTTTGTCATTTATTACCATATTTCGGTGCCATTGCTATAGCCTTGTATATGGGCTTTACACAATGCTTGATGGGTACTTCTTTTCCCGCGAAACCGACTAAACCGGCAACTTCAGGCAGCTCTATATTCGCCAATATTCACCCGATTATGATAATTCAAACTGCATTAGTCTTGTAAGGATTTCAGCTTTCAAAAGGCCAGAATTAAACAACTGTAAAAGTTAAATGAAATTTCTACTGGAGTCCCTAGTTTCATGCGTGCATGCCCAATATTTAACGCAAGTCCAGGAACTAAACACACTGCACATGCAATGTCATTTTGTCAGGCATATGTTTTTCAGCAACTTTCAGAATACTGGGGGATAGCCCTGATTTTGAAGCATATTCAAGAAAAAAAACAAACATGTATAGTGTTTAAATTTTGCTTATATTCGAACCAGGCAATCACAATGTCGATCAAAAAGTTATCAAATTGGATGGATGTCGCTGTGCAAAATTCTCGGCTAGAAGACTTTTAAAGAAAATCCCTATATCTTAACATAGGAAAGGGAGATAACCTAATAAAAAAATGGCCCACAAAGCACAAAATCACCAGCGGACATCCTTAAGCAGTCAGGTTACAAACAAAAGAGCCATACCGGTAATAGCAAGGCACAAATATATTGGATCGACATACAGGGGTAAAAGCGTTCGGTGTCCAGTGTTTTCATGTATAATATCATTCTATTAGCGTTTGGAACGTTTTGCTTTTTGAAGAACGCGTTTATAACTCGCCAATTTGCGCGTTTGATCATCGGTATGTTCATTCGGCTTTTGTTTCATTTCGCTTGAAAGGCGTTTCACGAACGCATATGGGCCATTTTCCATTTACAAGTAACGGTAACAAGCGTTCTGAGAACCCCAACATCTCGCCTTGCGGGGTCATCCGCCAAAGGTGCAGCAGTATTGAAAGCATACATGTAGAGCAAACAATAAGGTCTGGAATAGGTGATGTGGTACAGACAATAATGTCTGGAATAGATTATATGGTACAGACAATAACATCAGTCCCATGTGGGATTACTGGCAAAAGTTAATCCCATGTAGGATGGATAGGTCAGTGCTGTCGGATTACTGGTACATAGGGCAGTCCAGTGTGAGATTACTGCTGGATAGTTCAGTCCCATGTGAGATTACTGCTGGATAGGCAAGTCCTGTGTAGGAGTGAGTGAGTGAGTGAATAGAATTTAACGTCGCTTTCAACAATATTTCAGCTATATCACGACGAACCAACTAAGCACCACCCAGCCCAGTTGTGTTTCTGCTACTTCAAAGAAGAGATCTTTGAAGCAGCATGGAACCAGACACCCTCCATCCACCCTATAAAACACTGAGGACAGCGCACAAGACACAGACAGGACGCTTACATGGTGCAATAAAGACAAGTGTTATTACAGTGCTAGACACCACATTATCAAGTTCCTGTTGCTTCTCAGCAAAATGCATTGAAGCAACAGGAACCTGAACCCACACAACCGTCCTGTGTAGGAGTACTGTTGGGTGGACCAGTCCCATGTTATTACTGATGGATAGTCCCCTGTGGGATTACTGCTAGGTAGTCCAGTCCCAAGTGGGATTACTGCTGGATAGACCAGTCCTGTCTGGGATTACTGCTGGATAGATGAGTCTCATATGGGATTAATGACGGATAGGACAGTCCCGTGTGGGATTACTGCTGCATAGGCAGTCCCGTGTGGGATTACTGCTGCATACGGCAATCCTGTGTGGGATTATGGCTAAGGAGGCCAGTCCCGTGTGGGATTACTGCTGGATAGGCTAAACCTGTGTGAGATTACAGCGGAATAGGTCAGTCCCATGTAAAATTATGGCTGGATAAGTCAGTGCCATGTGGGATTACTGCTGGAAATTGCAATCTAGTGTCATATTACATCTGGATAGGTCAGTCCCATGAGAGATTACTGCTGCATAAGCCAGTCCCATGTGGAATTACTGCTGGATAGGCCAGTCCCATGTGGGATTACTGCAGGATAGGCAGTCCAGTCTGGGATTACTGCTGGATAGGTCAGTCCCGTGGGGCATTACTGCTGGATAGGCCAGTGTCATTGGGATTACTGCTGGATAGGTCAGTCCTGTGTGAGATTACTGCTGAATAGGCCAGTCCCAAATGGGATTACTGCTGGATAGACCAGTTCGAACTGGGATTACTGCTGGATAGTTGAGTTCCATTCGGGACTACTGCTGGATAGGTCAGTTCCGTGTGACATTACTGCTGGATAGGCCAATGCCATTTGGGATTACTGCTGGATAGGTCAGTCCCGTGTGGGATACTGCGGGAGAGCTGTGACCAAGGAAAACATGAAACATGTCCACCAAGTTTTATAATCATCCCATGAAAGGTTCAACAAACTTTCCATGTGCAGATCTACATGTCAATTTTTGCCCAACAAAAACCTTATCAATGGAAAGGTACAGAGTCTAAACTGCAATAATTAGGAAAAAAATTCATATTTAATGTCATATTTCTTAAATAGCACATGCACATCGTCGAATCACATTGAACTTGGGTAGCAACTGTCAAACTCATCCAATGAAAGCTGACAGCTTCAGAAAACTTTCCATCTACAGGTGTACAAGTATATACATGTACATCATTATTGGCAGATTAAGACAAAACCCTCAAAATTTGAACAAAAATTAATATTTCATCTCCTTCAAATACCACAGGTACATCTTCTAATCATAAGAAACATGTGTACCAAGTTTCATAATCATTCAATGACAGCTGACAGCTGCAGCAAACTGGTGTACAGATGTACATGTGCACTTCAGGTAAATGCAAAACTCATTCATTTGCCATAATTTGGTGAAAAATTAATATTTTATCTCAAAAATAGCACAAGGTCATCCTCCAATCATAAGAAACATGTGTACCAAGTTTCGTAATCATCCAATGAGAGCTGACAACTGCAGCAAACGTATCATGTACATGTATATGTATACATGTAGAGGCCTTCATGTACAATTTACCTAAACAGAAATCTCATTCATTTGCCATAATCTGGAGAAAACTTAATATTTCTTGTCAAAAATAGCACAGGTACATCCTCTAATCATAAGAAACATGTGTACCAAGTTTCATAATCATCCAATGACAGCTGACAACTGCAGCAAGCTTACCATATACATGTATATCTGTACCTGTAGAGGCCTACATGTACAATTTACCTAAACAGATAACTCATTCATTTGCCATAATTTTGAGAAAAATTAATATTTCTTCTCAAAAATAGCACGGGTACATCCTCTAATCATAAGAAACATGTGTACCAAATTTCATAATCATCCAATGACAGCTGACAACTGGAGCAAACTTACCATGTACATGCATATGTATACATGTAGAGGTATACATGTACAATTTACCTAAACAAAAAACTCATTCATTTGCCATAATTTGGAGAAAAAATTATATTTCTTCCCAAAAATAGCACAGGTACATCCTCTAATCATAAGAAACATGTGTACCAAGTTTCATAATCATCCAATGACAGCTGACAACTTCAAGAAACTTTCCAAGTACAGATGTACATGTGCACTTCAGCTAAACGCAAAACTCATTCATAGGGATTTAACATTAGAGTACCCCAGGGGTAGTACCCCCAGGTGGCATACCCACCCCCCATATTTTTTTTATTTTTTTTATATTTTTTCCAATTTTTCTAGATTTTTTTTTAACTTGCTAAACATAAAACCTTATCATTTCCAGGCAGGGGACACCGACACCGACACCGACGACGACATCCTCTTCTCCCCCTCACAATATCTCCCCTTTACTTCGTAAGGCGAGATAAAAACAAATCTAAAATTCAATTTGTGCAGTTTGGCTACCAACTGGAATTATTCAACAGCCTGTAGGCCACAAAGACTGTTTTCCTATCAGCCAAGCTGGAGTCGCTGTACTTAACCCCCGAAAATGGCTAGAAAAGATTTTCCCATTCTACATGTACATGTAGCCCATGTTATTTTCAGGTGGTAACGGAAAAGACAAATTTGTAACGGTAAAGACATTGAAATCAAGACCATTTTCTTTTAAGTTACCAGTTAGTTTTAGCTTCCTAATGAAAGTCAAGCTGCCTTTTGCTCAACATTCTTTTGCTGTTTTGCGAGTTACAAGAAAATTTATAATCATAATGTCACTACAATTTTCTCAATAACTGTGTTAGTTGGCCAATAATTTTTTTGTCTTTACCGTTATATTCCTGTCTTTATCATTATGGCATTTATAACGGTAAAGACAAGTTTGAGTAACGGTAAATTACAACACATATAAGGGAAGTGGGAAGAGGTGCCGACATACTGACTGCGTCACATGACTTCACAGAATAGTCTTCTGGTAAACCTATTCTAAAGCACATACCAAGAATCTAACGATTCGTGATATGTGTTGTATCTCAGGTACGCTTTTATTGTACCTGTTCATGTGGCAACTTGGATGATATGATCACACGGCCCCTAGCACCGGCATAAGCGGTATTAGATACAAATATAGAGAGCCATGATGGAAATGCTCTGACAACTCGTATACTGGTAATTGGTGAGCTGTTTTGCTGTGACAACTCGTATTGGAGACTGGTGAGCTGTATCGTCGTCAGATGTAAATGACGGCAATTAACACAGAAGACTAGTCTGTAAGGCCCGATGTCGACCCAGCATTAACTTCCCACAAATGCTAACATATGTCAAAGACCAAAAGGTCTGTACAGGTACAAGTAATTCAGTAATGGTAAAGACAGACAATAAGTGCGACACACACCTATTTTTTTCAAATTTGTAGAAAACATGGGCTCTGTTGTCACAAGGCTGGACGGAAAATGGCTACCCACACCCTGTTACATTTAACAATGACAGTGGTGATTGTCCTAAATGTAACCAAAAAACTTTCCTGGTAACGGTAAAGACAGTGGAATAAATCCAACCTTTCTGCAATATTTTTCACATAACAAGATATGTGAAATGAACAGGACTTCATATACTTATGTTTTACATAATGCTATCCAACAGAAAGATTTTTTTTATTAAATACTGTGTTGTTTAAAAACTATTAACTTTTAAACTGCATTTACAACGGTAACAGTAAAGACAAATTCATTTTCAGATTTGAAAATTTAATCTTTCAAAGCAGTTATCTTCGTCAAAATAGACATTTTACAATAGAGAAAAACTATAAAATGATTGATCATCTGGCATTTCCAGCAAATCTCTAGCTGTAAAATGTAAAATGAACAAAATGTAAAAAAAATTGTCTTTACCGTTATTTGTACATTTTCATGAAAATGGCCCATATATATGAATGATTCGCAAATGTATTTACTCATCCGTAAGCTTATATTTCATTTCACTTGAAATACATTTGAAATGAGTTTTGGAAACACATTTGAAACCCATTCATCCACGCCGTCGAGCAAAAATACTATTTGTTTTTTTTCATTTTTTTCATTTGTACACTGGTTCGGCGACTGAGTGTTGATCAAAAGCTGTTAATAATTAGGTTGTTTCAAGATGGAGTGAAAAGAACAAAAATCCATCGGGCTTTAAACAAGAAGTATTGTGTAAAAACATGTGAGCGATCTGTTCGTCGAGTTTCGCTTGGTACGGGAAGATAAATATTGTTTCGCTTGTTGAACGAAAACATTTAAGCTTAGTGCAATATATAAACGAAACGATATCAAAATTTTCACCAAAGATAGAAAAGTGTTCCGTTAGCTAGCGTTTAAAAATACCGGTAGTTTCTATTGTGTTCATTAGTTTTAAGCGTGAAACTAAACTAAACAAGCGTTCTGAGAACCCCAACATCTCGCCTTGCGGGGTCATCCGCCAAAGGTGCAGCAGTATTGAAAGCATACATGTAGAGCAAACAATAAGGTCTGGAATAGGTGATGTGGTACAGACAATAATGTCTGGAATAGATTATCTGGTACAGACAATAATATCAGTCCCATGTGGGATTACTGGCAAAAGTTAATCCCATGTAGGATGGATAGGTCAGTGCTGTCGGATTACTGGTACATAGGGCAGTCCAGTGTGAGATTACTGCTGGATAGTTCAGTCCCATGTGAGATTACTGCTGGATAGGCCAGTCCTGTATAGGATTACTGCTGGGTGGACCAGTCCCATGTTATTACTGATGGATAGCCCCTGTGGGATTACTGCTGGATAGTCCAGTCCCAAGTGGGATTACTGCTGGATAGGCCAGTCCTGTCTGGGATTACTGCTGGATAGATGAGTCTCGTATGGGATTAATGCTGGATAGGACAGTCCCGTGTGGGATTACTGCTGCATAGGCAGTCCCGTGTGGGATTACTGCTGCATACAGCAATCATGTGTGGGATTATGGCTGAGGAGGCCAGTCCCGTGTGGGATTACTGATGGATAGGCTAAACCTGTATGAGATTACAGCGGAATAGGTCAGTGCCATGTAAAATTATGGCTGGATAGGTCAGTGCCATGTGGGATTACTGCTGCAAATTGCAATCCAGTGTCATATTACATCTGGATCAGTCCCATGAGAGATTACTGCTGCATAGGCCAGTCCCGTATGGAATTACTGCTGGATAGGCCAGTCCCATGATTACTGCAGGATAGGCCAGTCCGGTCTGGGATTACTGCTGGATAGGTCAGTCCCATGTGGCATTACTGCTGGATAGGCCAGTGCCATTGGGATTACTGCTGGATAGGTCAGTCCTGTGTGAGATTACTGCTGAATAGGCCAGTCCCAAATGGGATTACTGCTGGATAGACCAGTTCGGTCTGGGATTACTGCTGGATAGTTGATTTCCGTTTGGGATTACAGCTGGATAGGTCAGTCCCGTATGGCAATACTGCTGGATAGGCCAATGCCATTTTGGATTACTGCTGGATAGGTCAGTCCCGTGTGGGATTACTGCGCGAGAGCTGTGACGTAGGACGAACTGTGAGAAACATGTGTACCAAGTTTCATAATCATTCAATGACAGCTGACAACTGCAGCAAACTGTGGTGTACAGATGTACATGTGCACTTCAGCTAAATGCAAAACTCATTCATTTGCCATAATTTGGAGAAAAATTAATATTTCATCTCAAAAATAGCACAAGTAAATCCTCCAATCATAAGAAACATGTGTACCAAGTTTCATAATCATCCAATGACAGCTGACAACTGGAGCAAACTTACCATGTACATGTATATGTATACATGTAGAGGCCTACATGTACAATTTACCTAAACAGAAAACTCATTCATTTGTCATAATTTGGAGAAAAATTAATATTTCTTCTCAAAAATAGCACAGGTACATCCCCTAATCATAAGAAACATGTGTCCCAAGTTTCATAATCACCCAATGACAGCTGACAACTGCAAGAAGCTTTCCAAGTTGCACTTCAGCTAAACGCAAAACTCATTCATAGGGATTTTAACATTAGAGCACCCCAGGGGTAGTACCCCCAGGTGGCATACCCACCCCCCATATTTTTTTTATATTTTTTTATATTTTTTCTATTTTTTTAGATTTTTTTTTGACTTGCTAAACCAAAAACCCATTCATTTCCAGGCAGGGGACACCGACACCGACACCGACGACGACATCCTCTTCTCCCCCTCACAATATCTCCCCTTTATTTCGTAAGGCGAGATAAAAAAAGGCAAAAATTACCGGGTACAGAACATTTTTACCCCTGTATATGCCATATATATATTCATTTCATAGCACAGGGATTAATAATAGCGGCTGGGGAAAGCCCCGACATGAAGGCTTCTTGGCCTGGTCTGCAAAATGAAGACACAAATTTGCTCGAGTTGAACGAAAAGTGAAACGCATTCGAAACGCGGTCAGAGCAAACGGGTTTGACGAGCGAATAGTGTTTTGATAATAGAAAAATTAAGCGATATTAAAAGCGTTTCGTTAGGTCAAACTAAACGAAAATAACAGGATACAGAATGTTTATACCCCTGCAATCATCGATTTCAGGGGCCGCGGAACTGCACCACCCCCCCCATTTTGAGACCACAATGTTATGAGTCCTATCATCAGTCCAGCATTTAACATGGCCAAAAAAGTGTTCAGCCTCCCCACTTTCAAATGTGCTATGAGGCCCCTTGATTTACTAACTTGGAAAGCAAAATTTTCTGTTGCGCAGGGATCATTTCATGATTTTACCTTATTCCCCAATTAGCATCATGGGAAATAAAATTCAGATTAAATCCGACCTAACCGATACACAGGCCGATTTACAGTCGATTGAATGTTTGGGATACGAAATAAAAAGCCGTGAGTATGGGTATACGTACCGCTTCGATCTCAACAACAGAATGACGACAGCAGCATTGGAAACAAAGAAAAGGACTGAATTTCCCTCCATTTGCGCGCGGCAAACACTCCATGCTACTCAACATATTAAAGATGTAATCAGCCTCAAAATGGATGGATTTTGTAAACTCTCCCCTATGCGTTTTTTCAGCAGGGTAGATTACCAAATCATCATATGTATTATATTTGATGACAGTGGGATCGTCATATACAACGAATGCAAGAATATCTTGTCAGAGAAATTTGTAACTCTGCCCGCTTCGACGGCTTTTCTGTCTCGCCATTGAGTGTGTGTTGTACGCGGAGAGGAAAATGACGTCACTGCGTGACGTATGAGTGACGTGGCGACGCTCTCGAATTTGAATGCTGCACAGCTGCAGCCATGGGATAGCGTCATGGCTCGTGCCTACGGTTCGGTGATGTCGCATAGCATACGTTGGTAGAATGCACCATACGTGTATACGCTTGTTGACACGGCCGTGGAAAAATAAACGGCATGCCATGCTGTTTATTTTTAAAGATCAACTCCTTCTATTTTCTCGTGAATGGTAGAAACAAGTTTAGTTTCTTGTGGTCAGATGTGTTTCATTTTGTACCTGTTGTAACATATGTCACTTTCGTTAAGTTTGAGAGACATCGATTTCAGCCCAGATTTGAGGCTGATTACATCTTTAACCTATTTCTGAAAGTGAACGGAAGTGAACGCGGACTACTCATATATTCGCCAAAGCGAATACGATATTGTCAACTACAAAACATCTGCAATGGGCCACGTGATCCACTAGTTTTACGTGTATTATCATGATTGTATCAGTGGAGTTAGCTCAACCATCATACTTGTGTTCTTTGATATTATAGTACATGTTAATGTTACACTGTGTTAATTAAGCATACATGTATCATCAGCCTCTGTATCAGTTACAACAAAATAGTAATTGTACTCATGAATGATGTTTTAGTATCACAGATGATTATGTATATCTGGTTTCACCAGCTTTGTATCAGCCTGGGGAATCCAGCCATTTTAACAGTGCTCATGACATTTTAGTATCACTGATAATTATGTGTACATGTATCTAGTATCACCAGCTTTGTATCAGCCTGGGGAATCCAGCCATTTTAACATTGCTTGTGACATTTTGATATTACTGTGGTAATCCAACCAGGGCGAATCCAGCAAAAATTCATGGGGAGGTGGGGGGGTCGACAATCACAGCCCAACAGGCGAGGGTCCAGGGGCCGCCGTTCCGGGTCCTAGATCACCGGGGATGCATTCCGAACGTTTTCCCGGAAATAAATCTGATCATAATGTATGCACTTTCTAGTCATATTTAACACATACAAAAACGATGACCGTTACATCATGGAACATTAGAACACATATGATACCGATTCATTTACACAAAGCTAAGATAAGCGATCCTCACCGCCTGACAGGCGATGTTCGAGAGGCAGCCTAGGCCTCCGGGGTCTCAGGTTGCCGGAGAGGCCTTTTACGCGTTTTCCCGGAAATAAATCTGAACAACATGTATGTAGATTTATGGTTCTATTTTGACATTTGTTTCGCATAAACACTTATCGATATCGAAGAATGTGCCTGGCTCCATTTGTCTCGATGGTTTAACACAAACAAAACAGGCCTTCAGCACACCACTACACGTGGTGCGCTCGCGGCGATAATATCTGATATATATTGAAACTCCAACTTAAAAGTACACCCACAAACTACATGAATAGATGATGGTCTGTTTAATACACATATAGATAGATATTTATTTAATTTATATGTCATTTCAAGACATTATTTCTACGTGGATTGGCTGATCCCACTTAAAAAAAAATCAGGTTTCAAGGGCGGGAGGGGGGTGGGGGGTCCGGATCCCACTGACCACCCTCACATCCCCGTGGATCCGCCCTAGTAATCTCTTTCACTAGTTTCTTATATACATCTCCAGCTTTCATATCACTCAAGGCAGACCATCCATCTTAATAATGCTCTCGATATTTTAGTATCACTACGATCATGACGATAATGAAGTATAATATAACCAGCTTTTATATCAGTCTGTACAGTTCGAGTATTTAAGTGCCCACGATGACATTTATAAGCGGTATACAATGTACTATATGTATGATAATCAGGTGTATTAGCATGTCGTATTGGTCCGGACATTATACCTACCATGTTCTCGACATTTGAATATCAGTTAGTGATTATTGTGTATCATCAACGCCTTGTAAATCCGTGTAATGTGATTAACCCTGAACATCTGGTCCTAGTTAATAGGCGAATTAATCTTAGGATATATAATATCTTGAAATAAAAAAATGAAAACTTTTGCCAGTAATTTTGATAAATTATTAATTTAATCAACTGTTATGAACGATTATCATAATTTTTAACAGGGTTATTGTGATCTGATAAGGATGCGGGATATTGCAATGACCTATTTGATTCCTAGTTAATATTTAACCGTAAGTATCCCTCTTTAACACGATAATGTTATCATATTATGAAATTAATGATCCACTGCCAGTGATTCTTAACGATGGACATGATTGTTATCAATTATTGTTGAGGTACATACCAATGTTCTGCTTCCGTAATAGCTGCTGACAGAATGATCAACTAAAGATTGTCAATTTTAAACTGAGGAACATGACTGATGTAGTTTTAATACTTGACATTTAATTCTTTCACACATGAACGTACTTCTTTTTGCTATTTTACTGCCTGCTACGTACAAACATTTCTCACATTCAATTAATCCTCAGGTCCTTACTGGCCCAACCAGCTGGCCTGAAGTACTAAATTTTGGGAAACGAAGTAGGCTCTCATTTGGAAATTGTCCGGTGAAGAGTGAGTGAGTGAGTGAGTCGGTCAGTCTATCCCAATCCTTTCGTTGGCAAAATAAGGAGAACCGTTGACATTAGAACATTTTTGGCATGAACTTGCATTAGGGAACTGTTACCAGCAAGTTCTAAACTGACCTACTTTTGATGAAACTTGACCTACTTAAGTGACCTATAACCTTACGATTGAACCCCCAAGTCATCTTCCTCACTCTACTTCGTAGGTCCTGTGATGTTAGTCACGCTATTCATGTTATTATCTCTTTTATTATTAACTAGATATGCAAATTGTACAGTGTTAACATATCCAACGATCTCACATAAAATAAACTCAAAAATTGGTATTGCTCCAGTTTTCCTACGAAGTAGGCTCTCATTTCCAAATTGTCCGGTAGTCAGTCTGTCCTTTCGTCGGCAAAATACGAAGAACCGTTGACATTAGAACGTTGATTTTTGGCATGAACGTGCTTTAGGGGACTGTTACCAGCAAGTTCTGAGCTGATCGAATTCTGATGAAAATTTGATTTATAATTATTTTTTTATTAATTGATCGCTCAGCGAGTGCGCTGGCATGTCCATCGGGAACCCTTGGCTGTATGTTGATTTTTTAAGGTTCCCTGATACCAGGAAGCCTGGTCCATTCGAGATTCAGACCATCTAAGAATGGTTATCGTTGGACGGAATCCCCCAATCCTCATATATTCTGGGAGCTTACATGATGCTACACTTATTCAACCTATACCACCCTCCTTAGGATTTCCCCACCTCGAAATTGGCAAAAACATGTCTTAGGCGAAGTACACACTTAATTCGTATCAAGCCCTACTTCGCATGTCCTGTGACGTAAGTCACACTGCCATGTCTGACAATCCTTGATGTCAAACACTTAAGTATCACGAGACAATGCATACAATAACCAAGTCTGGGAAAAACAATATGTCTAGACTTGAGCCTCTTCAGCTGCACAAAGACTCGGACAATAGCTTCCAACATGTAATGAAGTATCTACCATCATGGACCTTTGTATGTATGATATTACCTAAACTCAATATTACCCATTTGAGTACATTGTCATCCTGTGGTTACAGGACCACATTAATATTTAATAGGGAAAATCCTAATGCTTAATACATGTTCATACTGTACACGTTTAATATCTCTAGAATAACACCTGTTCACTCCAGGTATATCATGTTTCAGTTAGAACTCTGTATGGTCTGCCAGTATATACATTTAATCTAACTATATGTGTTTTTATACATTCTGACATTTCTAGGTATTCTGAAAACAATATTGGTGATGTATACTTTCATACTGATATGTCTGGATTTGACAATACTATTGTTAACCATATGCTTAATATTCTTAGCATTATACACGTTACCATAAACTCATTAACTTTCTAGCTACTAATGTGGTAGGGGATCGGCTGAGTTGCTCGATTTGCTTGTTCTCTAGAAAGCAAGTATCACCCACACTTGGTAGAAATAGAAACAACACTTCTACCTCCCAGGTAATATATTTGGCTGGGAAAAGTGACCTTTACATGTGCACTTTCTATATCCCCTTTTTTATTACTTATACAACAATGACTCGCATAGTATGTTGGAAAATGAGATTACAAGATTCAGTTGCAAAAGAATGGTAATCCTTAACGGTGATGCAAATGCAAGAACTGTCATAAACAATACATTATTGGATGACTATATAGTCTAGGATAATGTTATACCATTGCAAAACGATTATATTTTAGATTCTATCAACCGTCAAAGGAATTTCCAGGGAACTGTAATCATTTTAAACACCATGGCAAAACAATAATTCAGTTAGGTATATCTCGTCGGGAATACATATACTAAATGGTTGAAATCTGGGAAAACTCACTTTCAAGGATGCAGTGCTGTTGATTATGTCCTTTTTCATCAAAGTACAATCCATAAGGTGGTTTTCCGAAATGTTAAGGAAATTACTCAACATGGTAATAGTTCAATATCAGCATTATTCAAGTGAGTGAGTGAATAGAATTTAACGTCAATTTCAACAATATTTCAGCTATATCGCGACGAACTAATCAAGCATCACCAAACCAAGCTGCGTTCCCGCCACTCAAAGAAGAAATCCCCGGAGCAGCATGAAACCCGACACCGTCCATCCACCCCATAAAACAATGAGGACAGCACACTAGACACAGACAGGACGCTCACATGGTGCAATAATGACAAGTGACACCACAGTGCTAGACATCACTTTATTCAAATGCAAAAAGTAATATTATGAACCACATAAACAATGTTACCTTGCACCCTAAACTCTAAAATTACAGGAGGAAATAGTATGTTTTATAGAGAGGAATTACTGACTGTTGAATCGCAAAATAATATACAACGCTTCATGTTCTGTGAAATAGCTGTAACAACATGGCAAACTTGGTGTTGGTGGAAAATTTTACAATATTACAACATCGAAGTACAATCAAAGTACCGTAACCCAGTCTTGTAGTCTAGATAACGACTATACAAATACAATCATCTGGATTAAGAATACTGATCAGCGATACGACTTTGGTATATTTGGAACATCATGATGTCTTGCTGGAATCAATGAAAACTGTTGACCGCTTCTTTCTTGCAGGAAATTAGCCTAGTTTTATGCATACTACCGATTTAATATTTTAATTTGGTGCTAATGTTATTAGGTGAGTTACGTCTTTCGATTATGGACGCAGAAATCCTTTAATCGACGACGGCTGAATATTGAATGACGAAATAGACGTTAATAAAAAAAGAATCTGCATAATTCTAGACTAAGACAATTACTAATAAAGTTAGACAATTACTAATAAAGTTAGACAATTACTAATTTAGTTAAAAAAATTTTTTAAATACTTCCCAATATCTAGCATAGTCTTTGTTGTAGAACATACTGTACAGAATTTTCTTAACTGCTTTTCGTTAATGCATGTTTAATATTTATGCACTTGCGTTGGTAGCCCTAACAACCATTGTTTTGTGGATTTTTATTTATATAGATACATCTGTATGTCAAACATGTTATGGTGGGATTTTCCATGGGGCAAGGAACATTTTGTTGTATAACATTACTGTATTCATGCAGAATACACCGAAGAAGATACTCTTTGCTATTACACAGCTTTCAAAACATTGCCCCTACATCAGCCCCTTAATGGCATTTGACGGTCAACCCCAGTAAATCAAACTGTAAGGTAATCCGAAAAAGAAACACAAAAATAAATACATTTTATTTTGACTCTACAGAAGTACATTTTGCAGACAATTATACGTGCATATAGAGTGCAACCTAAATGCAAATGGAAACTTTTCAAATGTCAAAACAGACTTGGAAAAAAAGGTATTACCAGTCCTATATAAACTACACAGAACATTCTCCGATCTCAACCCACCACCCAATTTATACAAAAGACTATTTGACACATTAAATAAACCAATTATTTTGTTTGACTCTAAAATCTGGAGTACAGAACTAATAAAGAAACTGCAAATGTATGAACTCAACAAATTTTATACAATCCCAGATGCCGAGCCTTATGAAGAAGTTCATAATAAATTGTATGAACTAAACCTTCAGGTAGAAAAAAAGTTGAGCGATTCCCACTCATAACAGATATACACAAACACATAATTAACTATACGATACACTTTGAAAATAGTTTGGATCGAACAGTTCTTCAAGATGCAATCATATGCAGTAAATCTCAAAAAAACAACGGAATCGGATGGCACAGCTGTATGTCTCTATAATAAAGGATAAAACACAACATCAACTATGACGAACATCTACCTCACCATTCCAAGGGTGAGTGAGTGAATAGAATTTAACGTCGCTTTCAACAATATTTCAGCTATATCACGACGAACCAACTAAGCACCACCCAGCCCAGTTGTGTTCCTGCTACTTCAAAGAAGAAATCTTTGAAGCAGCATAGAACCAGACACCCTCCATCCACCCTATAAAATACTGAGGACAGCGCACAAGACACAGACAGGACGCTTACATGGCGCAATAATGACAAGTGATATTACAGTGCTCACCATTCCAAATTCAAACACGTACCAAAGTAAGTAAAAGATAAACTAAAAGAGGAATACATGGAATATTACATTCACAAAGTAGAAGAATCCGAGAATCTACTCCATTATAATAAATATATAAAACAATGAGTTTATGTCCTGACTATTTACAATATGTAAAACAACAGAATTATAGACAATCTTTAACAAAGCTCGGATTATGCTGACGCAGACTTGAGATAGAAATGGAGGAGATACAGAAAAATAGATCGGGACTGAAGATGATGCAGACGTTATGATAATATATTAAATAAAACTGTGGGAGATGAATACCACTTTCTTTACCAGTGTCCCTGCCGTAATAAATTGCGAAATATATTATACAAGTCAATCGACAACACTTGTCATTTCTTCGAACATTTAACAGATCAAGAAAACATCTATTTTTTTATTTATCGATCCACCGAAATATCTGTCCCGTCAAAATTGAGCAGTTTATTTAAGAAATTTTGCAAGAGAGAACATCACAGCTTGCCAGAACCCTGACGCATAGGCTTGTGTATGCATGTTAAACTATTGCACTCTTATCAATTCGGATGCGACTCCACGCATCGTTCTGCTTGGTCGCCTCTTCGTGACCAGAGGAATGCGTACAGTTGGACCTCATCTCGAGGTAGTAGCTACCCAAGACAGTGGAATTTAGGGCAACAATTTTTTTTGCTTGTTACTATAGCTGATCACATAACCCGGATGCAGGCTAAGCCTATCTCAACCAGCTTTTCTTTGGTATTTTTACAAAGCTGTACTTAGTGTGTATGTGCATGTTAGCCTGGTGATTGTGGTAATTAAGCTTGTACATATGACGTTGTGTTTAGCAATCATAGATTTATGTATATTTTTTATGTTTCTGTGTGTATTCATGTGTGGAAATAAAGTAAATTACTTTGTGTATGTGCCGTTATCTGATGCTATGGATGATCATCGACATGTGGACCCACTCTATCCGATTAACACATAAATGGTGGGGGAAAAGGAGAGAAAATGAACATAAGCTTAGATCAAAACTCATTTCATGTTAAATCCATTAAGCAGTACCACGGGTGTTCCGTCTCCACAATTGTTTTAAATATGCAATTTATTAGTGTATGTACCTCAGGTGCCCGTCTCCATAAGTGTTCCCTACATGCAATGTATTAGTGTCAGTCCCTGAGTTGTCCGTCCTCACAATTGCTCCCTAATGTATTAACGTATGTGCCGCAGAAGCCCGTCTCGACAAATGTTCCGTATATATGCAATGTATTTGTGCCTGTACTTCACGAGTCTGTCTCCATAATTGTTCCCTATATGCATTGTATCAGGGTCTGTATCTCAGTCTGTACTGTCACCATAATTGTTAAATGTATTAAGTTCCTTGTCTCAGGTGTTTCGTCTCCACAATTGTTCCCTATGCATTGTATCAGGGGCTGTATCTCAGTCTGAACTGTCTCCACAATTGTTAAATGTATCAAGTTCCTTATCTCAGGTGTTCCGTCTCCACAATTGTTCCCTATATGCATTGTATCAGGGTCTGTATCTCAGTCTGCACCGTCTCCACAATTGTTAAATGTATCAAGTTCCTTATCTCAGGTGTTCCGTCTCCACAATTGTTCCCTATATGCATTGTATCAGGGTCTGTATCTCAGTCTGCACCGTCTCCACAATTGTTAAATGCATCAAGTTCCTTATCTCAGGTGTTCCGTCTCCACAATTGTTCCCTATATGCATTGTATCAGGGTCTGTACTCAGTCTGCACCGTCTCCACAATTGTTAAATGTATCAAGTTTCTTATCTCAGGTGTTCCGTCTCCACAATTGTTCTCTATATGCATTGTATCAGGGTCTGTATCTCAGTCTGCACCGTCTCCACAATTGTTAAATGTATCAAGTTCCTTATCTCAGGTGTTCCGTCTCCACAATTGTTCCCTATATGCATTGTATCAGGGTCTGTATCTCAGTCTGCACCATCTCCACAATTGTTAAATGTATCAAGTTCCTTATCTCAGGTGTTCCGTCTCCACAATTGTTCCCTATATGCATTGTATCAGGGTCTGTATCTCAGTCTGCACCGTCTCCACAATTGTTAAATGTATCAAGTTCCTTATCTCAGGTGTTCCGTCTCCATAATTGTTCCCTATATGCATTGTATTAAGGTCTGTATCTCAGTCTGTACTGTCTCCACAATTGTTAAATGTATCAAGTCAGGCGCCGCGGAGCATATTCAAAAGTGGGGGGGCTGACCCCTATCTCGACCATAAAGTAGGGGGGCTGAAGTCGCCCCTAGATAGGGCTTATAACATTACAGCTCCCCCCCCCGCCCCCCCCCCCCCCCGGCTCCGCGGCCCCTGCAAGTTCCTTGTCTCAGGTGTTTCGTCTCCACAATTGTTCCATATATGCATTGTATCAGGGTCTGTATCTCAGTCTGTACTGTCACCACAATTGTTAAATGTATCAAGTTCCTTGTCTCAGGTGTTCCGTCTCCACAATTGTTCCCTATATGCATTGTATCAGGGTCTGTATCTCAGTCTGTACCGTCTCCACAATTGTTAAATGTATCAAGTTCCTTATCTCAGGTGTTCCGTCTCCACAATTGTTCCATATATGCATTGTATCAGGGTCTGTATCTCAGTCTGCACCATCTCCACAATTGTTAAATGTATCAAGTTCCTTATCTCAGGTGTTCCGTCTCCACAATTGTTCCCTATATGCATTGTATCAGGGTCTGTATCTCAGTCTGCACCGTCTCCACAAGTGTTAAATGTATCAAGTTCCTTGTCTCAGGTGTTTCGTCTCCACAGTTGTTCCCTATATGCAATGCGTTAGGGTCTGGGCCTCATGAGTCCGTCTCCATCTGAAACTGGCATAATGAACACTCGAGAGTGTTGCCCGCCAGTGTACGTGACAAGTTGAATTTTCGTGCACAAGTAGTGAGCCCAAGCGATGTTTTTCTCTCTCCCCAGATAGTACATATCCCACAAGGGTATTGATTGATATTAGCTTTGATTAATTGTATATATCTTTATTTAAGTGCATTATTAGACTGGTCGATTCAATATTCTTTGTCCAGTTTCTGCTCCTCTATACTCAGAGCCGGGAAAACATTTTACAGCAGTAGGCAAAAACTCACAGGATTTTTCTGTGCACACAGCCGTACCTCCATGCCATATCAAATTCTCATCAACCTAATATGACAGTGGACTGTGCTCGAATTAGTGAACAATCAAAACATATATCTGGTGTCTAACCAAGCAGCCGTTCTGTAAGGTCATCCAAAACTCTCCTCTCAGAGTCCACGCAGACTTCCTTCAGACTAAAATTCTATGAATCTTCTTTCAGATATGTCTGGTATATGTTACTGGTATGTACTCATATATGTTACCAGTATGTACTTGTATATGTTACTTGGATGGATGACCGAGTGCTGTACTGACTGGGCTGATCAGTGTCCAGAATAAAGGAACTGTGGACACTCTCGTGCTCTGGCACATGTAGGCACCGTCGTGATATGACTGAAACAATGTTGAAAACGACGTTAAATCCTACTCACTCACCCACTGGAATGTACAGGTATAAGTTACTAATGGTATGTACTGGTATATGTTATGGGTTGGTGTGTACAGGTATATGTTACCAGTATGTACTGGTATATATGTTAACACTATGTATTGGTATATGCTATTCGTATGTCAGTTAAGCTGGTACCTCAGTTCACTGATTTTAAAGGCCTGAGACTGGTGTATTGCATATATTTCCGGTATGTACTGGTATACGCTACCAGTGTGTATACTTCTTTTTGTTACAGTTACGCACTGGTATATGTTACCAGTATGTACTTGTGTATGTTACTGGTATGTCAGTTAAGCTTGTACATCATTTAGCTTATTTTAAAATGTGAGCGAGTGAGCGAATAGGATTTAACGTCACTTTCAACAATATTTCATTCATATCACAACGAAGCCCCACCCAGCCAGGCTACGTTTCTGTTGCTTCAAATGAAGAAATATTTGAAGAATTTTCACATTGGTGCGATAAAGACAAGCGTAACTACAATGCTAGACACCACATTATCAAGTTCCTGCTGCTTGGGATGTATATGGTATATGTTTCCGGTTATGTACTGGTATATGTTTACTGCATGTATTGGTATAATCAGTATATACAGCTACATGTTACCGGTATGTTCTGTTACACATTACCAGACTATTTTATGTGTATGTACACTTCAACGCACACTATGGACAATTGAAACATTTTTCTCCCCTGCAAGTTATCAGGTGTACCGTCATACTGTCTGGTCTGTATACTTTCACATGCAAAATAGTTAACTTTCCACACCTTCTGAGTTAGGGCAGTAGCAAAAATAAAGCGTTACTCTCCAGTGTCAGTGTCAGTGTCAGTGACGAGTTGTCACAGCGAAACAGCTCACCAATTACCAGTATACGAGCTGTCAGAGCATTTCCATCATAGCTCTCTAGATTTGTATCTAATACCGCTTATGCCGGTGCTAGGGGCCGTGTGGTCATATCATTCAAGTTGCCAAATGAACAGGTACAATAAAAGCGTACCTGAGATACAACACATATCACGAATCGTTAGATTCTTGGTATGTACTTTAGAATAGGTTTACCAGAAGATTATTCTGTGAAGTCATGTGACGCAGTCAGTATGTCGGCACCTCTTCCCACTTCCCTTATATGTGTTGTAATTTGATGTGCACACATCTATTAACGCAATAAACACATGAAACGCTTCTCACCAGTGTGAGTTCTCAAGTATTTCCTCAAATGCTGCACTGCTGTGCACATTTTTGCTTGATGAGCACACATGTACTCAAATTAAAACAAACTTGAAACGCTTCTCTCCAGTGTGAGTTCTCAAGTGCTCTCGATTAGATACTCCAGTGTGAGTTATCATGTGTCTGATGAGGTGCTGCTGTTGTATACATTTATACCGACACAGTTAACACCCGAAGGTTTTCTCTCCAGTGTGAGTTCCCATGTGTCTTGTCAAGTGATGCTGTTGTGTACATTTGTACTGACACAATGAACACTTAAAGGGTTTCTCTCCAGTGTGATTTCTCATGTGGCTGGTCAGGTGATGCTGTTGTGTACATTTGTACTGACACAATGAACACGCGAAAGGTTTCTCTCCACTGTGAATTCTCATGTGGATGGTCAGGTTACACCGATATGAACACCTGTACTTGCACAATAAACACAAGAACGGTTTCTCCCCAGTGTGCTTTCTAATGTGTGTTGTCAGACCACTCTGGTGTGTACATTTGTACTCACACAACGAACACTTGAAGGTTTTCTCTCCGGTGTGGGTTCTCATGTGGCTGGTTAGGCTGAACTGTCGTATACATTTATACTCACACAATGAACACGTGAAAGGTTTCTCTCCAGTGTGAGTTCTCCTGTGGCTGATTACGCTATTCTGGTCTGCAGACCTGTAATTGCACAATGAACATAAGAACGGTTTCTCCCCAGTGTGAGTTCTCATATGTCTTGTCAGACTATTCTGCTGTGTACATTTGTACTCACACCACGAACAGTTGAAGGGTTTCTCTCCAGTGTGAGTTCTCGTGTGTCTTGTCAGATTATGCTGTTGTGCACACTTGTAATCACACAATAAACACTTGAAAGGTTTCTCTCCAGTGTGAGTTCTGAAGTGTCTGGTCAGGTTCCGCTGTTGCTTACACTTGTACTTGCACCATGGGCAATTGAAAGGGCCCTCTCCAGAGTGAGTTCTCATGTGGCTGGTCAGGTGATGCTGTTGCTTACACTTATACTCGCACAATGAACACTCAAGATGCTTTCTATTGCAGTGAGTATCCATACTGTTTATATTCAGATTTCGCTTCAAAATTAAACTGTATCGGGTTAGGACAGTTTACTTGGGGGGAAAAGAATTCAAACTGTAGTATCTACGAGATTTCAATCTACTTTCGTTGTCCAGAAATAGTATTGGGTCTGTACTGTACATCCGCCTGGTCACTCTTTGATCTCTCAGTTGGTTTACTGTGGTGCACGAATATCCACCAGCTCACATAAGGACTAGGTATCTTCACCTTCTCTGTATTCTGTGGAATAAATACATCAGATTAATGGCATATAAGTGTACCATACTTTATTCTTCGTCAAGTAAGACTTACAGTATTCATTAACACTTCAGGAATAGGTTACATTTATTCGGAATTAAATCTTCTTTTTTTTGGGGTCTCGTGGATAAATCTAAATTTTGTTCAACTCTAGCAACCCAAATTATCTTTTCGGAAGTTTTGTCAGCCTTGGAATGCATGGGAAAGACAATAGCATATAAAAACGATTGATGGTCAACCAAAAAGTGCTCCCCGATACCTGCCCGTGGGACTTTAATTTGTAGCGAGTAAAACAGGACACCTAATAATAACCAAATTATACAGGCACATATTCAATTCTAGTAAATTCTCCTTCCACTAAATTCTAAAGAAAGAAACGGGGACCAAGAGGGCATCATACCCTTTGCGGTGTATGAATGGTCCATACAAGAGCATGGACTTGGGGTTTAGTGAGCACACATGCCTCCCAGTTATCATAAACATCCTATATCCTAGATATCCTATATTTTTGCAACCGTCCCAAATTTTAGTACATAAATAATTGTAATATAAAACATATATTTTGGCAAAATAGCAACCAATTATTCTAATAAGAGAAGATTCCATGTCCTTCATCAGTAGATGTTTGAACTAATTTAGCTAGTTTGAACCTTTTTTTCTGTCACTCAACCCAAAATATGAAATAAAAGCATGAAATATAATCACTAAAAATACTGTTAAAATGCCTATGCCTATAGATTGTAACCATGCCACTCAGGCGTCATTCCCAAAATAAACAAGAAAACAACTCCCGAAATACATGAGCGAATCCATGTCATGTCAGTTACATTTTCATTCCCGCTAGAGATGAATTTGTAACATCTGACACATGACCACACCAATAACAAAACAATTCATTAAAATAAAAGTATTTCCTATAATTTGAATAATTTGGGGTAGTTTCAGTCAAATTAATTAGATTCCAGGTTTAATTAAAAGAGTGTCCTCAGAGAATTAGGGCAGGTTTGGTTTATTGAACTCGTGTTACAAATTCGCTGATTCTGTTGAAAGAATTTTAAAACTCATAGCTTGAACAATGAATTAGTAGATATGAGTAGTTGGCATATGTCACTTTGCCATATTTCACCAAAGGGGGTATAACGATTGCTAACCAGTGTCACGTGACAAACATATATGCATCACATAAGTTACATGGGGTGGGTTTCTGTATATCCCTGCAGTCCCATGGACTATTTATTCGGAAAATACTTGAAATGTTTAGAAATAAATAATAATGGATTTGAACAGGAATAACAATTTCTGAACTATTTCATTACTAATTATTTTCTGATTAATTAACAACTACGAAATTGGACCCCTTACTTAGTCTGCACTGTCTGAGTCTCTAGATGTATACTTTCATGGTAAAAATGTTAGAAATAGTTACTTAATGTTGATATAATACAAATTTTGGATTTGCTTCCAACAAAAAAAAACGCTTTCTAATTTACATGGCTTTTGTTATATGTAAATTATGTGACACTTTTGTAACTTATGTGGCAAGTCACTTAAGTTACACAACTTCACTTGTCTAAATTTCGTTTCCACCTTTTTTTTCAACTAGTTAAGGGGAGTACGTTTCTAGTGGAAATGAGGTAGTTTCATTGATGGAAGAGTTTTTTCATTTCTATTGCCTATATTATCTCTTGACGTGCAAGTTACATTGTGTTAATCCGATTGAGTATTGAGTGGAAATGACATAGTCTTGTCAACTTCACAAATTTGGCAATGTTCATGTTAGAATACATGGTTGTTAGATACTTACATCAGATATAGCCCAACTGAGATGAATACTTAGGACTGTCAAAGTTTTCTGGTTGTTTTAACAGTATTTTATCTGAGATAATAAACCGCTACAATTAAACAGTATCCATGTCCATCCTCTATCAATAATACCAAAACAGTAATGAAAAATAACAAAATATCCTGTCCTGAAAATTTACCTGAACTGGTCAAAGGTATTTTTTGTCCCGAATTTGTTTTACTTATAATCAACATAGTGTTGTATAGGGGTTGACAGCTTTCGACTAATAATAATGTAGCCTACTGGGATTCCTGTATTAAACATCAGAGTTAGATAAGTTGTCCCACAGTGCACCATCTTCACATTTCAAGCTAAATCCTACACTAACGTTCCGTCATCTACCTTGACCTAATAAATTGGGTAAATTGTTCAAACTGGGTAACGCAATGCTCATTTTGTTGGCTCAACGAGACAACATGTTGACTCACTATGTTATACGTCTAGTT
This sequence comes from Hanleya hanleyi, assembly GCA_036873755.1. Taxonomy (NCBI): domain Eukaryota; kingdom Metazoa; phylum Mollusca; class Polyplacophora; order Lepidopleurida; family Hanleyidae; genus Hanleya; species Hanleya hanleyi. Next base: position 60,099 of record JAVTVY010037316.1, on the reverse strand, counting down.
CAGATGGAAAGGCGCGCTAGGCGGGGTCCCAGAAACCACACAACAAAGGGCTGGTTTTACCTGAAAAACGGGTTTATTCCAGCATTAACGGCCTGACCGCAACAAACAACGCACAACGTGCTTTCAGAACAATCAGCTGTGTAGTGTTTTCATGTTTTTACAGTGTAATATTTGTATTTACCTTGAATAAAGACAGTAACTTAAGGAAATAAAGCATAATCGGATTTACCAATTATTCTGACTAATGTTATTCTTTATAGCAAAACCAAATACAAATCTAGAAGCGATTTTGTGCATTTAAACATGTTAAATAAAATTTCAGAGATAACAGCAAAATCCTATGACGTCGGATGATTGTTTTACCACTACTGTTGATTTAGACAGCTCAAACAACAACAAAGTGCCTTTAAGTGAAATTTCAGAGAAAACAGTAAAATCCCATGATGCGGAATACTCATTTTTGTTACTACTGTTCAACATGCAATGAAGTGCATTCATTCATCAAATTACGCCAAAACATCAATTTACATAATGAAACATACGTTTTATAGAACCACGTGATGCATTATCTGCTCATTCTATACTTTTCAGAGTAATTTATGGTCATAGCTGCAACATGTGCGCATTAGAGAAATACACATAAAAGGCGCCTCAACGAACTTTCTAACTCCAGCTACAGTTTCAATAAGTATCTCTTATAATATTAGAAATAATTGCTCAATACTTTCATTGAATCTCATCATCAGATCAGCCGTTATGCAACAGTTACTTAGCCTGGAGCGAACTCCCGCCAAAACAACAACAACGCAATATATATTTACAAATCCAGAAAATCATCGATCATACTGCTTTCACTGTAACAAACACGCTCTAGTGTACTTTCGGAACTCCTTATCTGTAATGTTACATACTTTTTAGGGTCAGCATACCTGAAAAACGGGTTTATTCCAGCATTAACGGCCTGACCGCAACAAACAACGCACAAGGTGCTTTCAGAACAATCAGCTGTATAGTGTTTGGCGCGACAGCAACCCAAAATCATTAACCGCTATGCATGACAATAAAACCCGGAAACGGATCGATGGTACAACAACCTCATCAAGTCAGATTCGACAAAAAACGCAAAACAAATTAATCAATTTTGGATCACCAAATATTCTACCTTGCTGTATGGCTCACCATTGGCTCATGTGTGGATCATTCATTGAGTAAGCTACAAAACATTGGATCAAACTAGATCAAATTACTAGTGTAAGCAAAATTTGCATTTTACCTTATTCCAATTAGCATGGACATAAAATTAAGTGTAGGCCCCAATCTATATACAGGCCTGTTTGGGATACAACATAATAAAACGTGGGCGTGGGTATACGCACCTCTAAGTCTTAGGTCTTAACAACAGAATGACGACCGCGGCATTGGAAACAAAGAAAATGGCTGAACTTCATTTCATTTGCGCGCGACAAACACTCCATGCTACTCAACATATTACTCTATTTCTGGAAGTGAACGCGGACTACTCATATATTCGTTACAGCGAAATATTGCCCACTATAAAACATCTGCACTGGGTCACGTGATCCACTAGTTTTACATGTATTATCATGATTGTATCAGTCGAGTTAGCTCAACCATCACACTTGTGCTCATTGCTATTATAGTAGGGGAGGGGAGACTTGGTACACCCCTTATTTAGTACCCTTGTGAAAGGGTGTCCAGGGTAAAAGGAACTGAGGGCGCTCTCGTGTCCAGGCACATGTAGGCACCGTCGTGATATGGCTGAAAAATTGTTGAAAACGACGTTAAATCCTACTCACTCACTCACTCACTCCCTTGTGAAAGGCAATGGAGACTGCGTATGGTTGGCCATCCCTGCCAGAATTCGTCATTTAGAGGCTGCCTCTAAATAATATATACCATGGTATAAAATGCCAAGCCTGCCATATTTCATATTTAGAGGCTGCCTCTAATTATTTTGTATGCATGGTATAAAATGCCAAGCCTGCCATAATTCCTATTTAGAGGATGCCTCTAAATCGCCAAGCCTGCCACAATTCGTATTTAGAGGCTGCCTCTAATTATTTTGTACCATGGTATAAAATGCCGAGCCTGCCAAAATTCGTATTTAGAGGCTGCCTCTAATTATTTTGTACCATGGTATAAAATCGCCAAGCCTGCCATAATTCATATTTAGAGGATGCCTCTAATTCATTGTAGCCGTAAGTCGTAATTTTCGCCTTCTTATTACTTCCACCAATGATATGCGCTTTCACAAATTTGGTGCCATATCTCTACGCTTGTTACAAGTTTACTCATTGGTCAAATTTAATATTCTTGATATGACATCGAGTTGTTTATGACTTACGGCCAAAATGAATTAGAGGCATCCTCTAAATGGGAATTATGGCAGGCTTGGCGATTTTATACCATGGTACAAAATAATTAGAGGCAGCCTCTAAATACGAATTATGACAGGCTCGGCATTTTATACCAGGGTGTATATTATTTACAGGCAGCCTCTAAATACGAATTGTGGCAGGCTTGGCGATTTACAGGCATCCTCTAAATAAGAATTATGGCAGGCTCGGCATTTTATACCATGGTACAAAATAATTAGAGGCAGCCTCTAAATACGAATTATGGCAGGCTTGGCATTTTATACCATGGTATATATTATTTAGAGGCAGCCTCTAAATGACGAATTCTGGCAGGGATGGCCAACCATAAGTAGGCCTACAAGTACGTTCAGTTTTATTTTTTTTAACAACAAAACTTGCATAATGTTAACAACAAAAAATATCATAGGGCGTATGAACAGTACTATGTATTGAATGAAGAACAGAAATGCTGCAAATCCCCTGACCTGATCATGAACATGTCACGCTAAGAACCTTGGAATAGATCATAAATTTTCCGAAGATGTACCGTCTTGCTGGACGTCGTGGTAGTCGTAGAAGCGAGGGCTTTATTTAGGAAACCTACCATAATCGCTCATCGCTCATCAAATCTTACAAAGGATCTATATAATACTTGGTGGATTGGTGGCCGTAGCGCTCAAGGCCCTTTATCGCACCACAGACGAGTACTGGTCACTAGATACACACGAACAACAACAACAACAACAACACATATTGACATTGGTCTATTTACCGGTCTAGATTTAGACCGGTAATTCAGCCAATCAGAGAATACAAAATGCCTGCCGCTAACTAGACCCCAACGGTGCGTGTGAGTTGAGGGCTAGGTACGAGTCTAATACTCGCCGGGATACCCGCAAATTCTCTTCACCGGTATCTATTTGGATACCCGCGTGTGAATGCCCAAAAAAAACAAATACTTGTCCAAAAAGCTTACTTGTAGATTTATTAATGTGATCCGTTGAACAAACACATTTTTTTGATGGTTCTTCGGCGAGATGTGCAGCAAATGGCTTTTGTATTTGTTTTTACGACGGCGACACGTCTTACGGCCACTCTCCTACTTTGGGTAGTGTTCGCAATCCATACTCGTTTATCGCGTATACATGTGCTGTTGTTGACAAGGGTCGTATGACAGAGAATGTCGACCTTCTTCGGAAGTCAATCATGCCGTCCAAATGTCTGTCGGATCTGTCAAGGGCATCTTAGCTTGCTAAGGGCATTTCACATTTCACTAAACACTACCCTTAGATTGTCGCTGTGATTCGGCATGTATTTCACACGGCGCCATCTATCTAGAGGGAGATAATCCAGTTCGAAAGTTGTTCCCAAAGCATGAGGTCAAATGTCGGCCCCATTTAAACGAGCCAATGAAATTATCTGTATTCAAATATTTCTCAGACATGCAGACGTGTCAGTTTCACGAAGCGCAAGACTGGGGGAGTCTACGCGAGACCAAAACGAAGTTGTGCGAATTAGCTATTTTATTTCTCACTCTAGTGGAGCATGCTTCTTTGTTTATCTTAAGAAAAATCATATTACAAACGACCTAACATATTTGAAAACAAAATAAAATCGGCGGCAGACCACAGGGAAATGATATGCTTTTTATTTTGTTATGGGGGCACTTCGAGGCCCACCATGGGATCATTTCAATCGATCGCTTTCTGGAGGTGTGTCTTCGTTGTATGAATGTGATTGCACCAATGTCGGATGTGATCATTTGGGAAACGCCCTATTACACTCAGATAGCACCCGTTACCGCATGGCTATGAGCAGAAGTTTCTACGTATGATCGTGCCATGCGTTCGGATGATGGTGAAGGGGAAATCTATCTCGGTATAAGGTTTCAGTGAGTGGCCAGATGATGTGAAAGACAATTTTAACTGTAGGCTAAAACGACGAAAAAAAAATAAATACGTCCTGGCTATATGCAAACTTTGTCACAAACACGCGGAAACAATATCATATAATATGATGGCAAATTAGGCACAGCCTAATAGTTTGTCTATAGTTTGTCTCGACATTTGAAGAGTAATTGTCATGAAAAGGCATCATTGTGAATTTAACGAACCATCGAATAAGTCATCCCAGCCAACGCTTCATAAGGCATTTGGAACATCACCAGACTGTGCTATCAAGCAGTGCATAAAACTGATGAACGTTGCTTGGTATGTGGCCATAAATGAAAATCTATTATAAATAAATTTAATTACAGATACTGGTAATCAACTATTTTAATCAAATCATGATAATTTTTTTATTCATTTCTTCATTGGACTTATGATACATAGTAATGGATGACGATGTATTACATGTATCCAGTTAATGTTTTTTAATTGAGTTTTTGGATTATTCATAATATTAAAAGCCATATTCATGGTTGTCATTTCCTGGCTAGTTGAAGATATCCATGAGTACTGTACTGAGAATATGATTTACTTACATGTATGCTCTTTCCTAGCTCCATTTTATCATGCTGAGCCCCTGCTCTTCATCGGTCTGTCATGCTCCCTCCATGGTGATTGGATACCGGTGGATACCCGTGGATTGATTTTGCGGGTATCCATTTGGATACTCAAATTCGACAAAAAAGCAAGGCCTCGCCTGCCATGGTATGGGCGCTCAGAACACCAAATTGAATTGAAATACGATCCTATATAGCGACATGTACGATTGGGGAGCATTGATATGATATTAATTTATTAAGATTGATTAAAAGACTGTTTGATGATACAAACGAGGTGGTGATGACCTATCCATGTACATCGAATGATAACAATTTGGAAAGCAGCTCATCCACGAGGGTTCCCAGAGTTACCTTGATATTGTCTTTCCCCCATATTGAAGAAAAAATGCATAATCTTATAGCTTTTATTAGCAATTAAACATTGAAGTTTAATCTCTATAACGAAATCTAAAAAAGACAAAAAATTCTCAGGTTTACGATTAACTTCTGCGGGGGAAATCTCCTATCATGCATCACTCTGGGTAATCTCACTAGCCAAAAGTACGAAACTGCGACGGGAGATCAGAAAGATGAATTTCTGTTATATGAAAAGAAAATGTGATGTAGTATTCGTAGACAAAGAAAATATCGAAAGCGCGAGTCACTATTATTTTCTTTGTCTACGAATATTATGCGAGGGAAGTGTTGCAGAACTGCTGAATAATTTTACGAAAATTTTTTAACAGTCATGGCGGAAGGTTTAGTAACCTATGACTGCAGTATAACATGACTTTTTGGGCATGTCTCGACTTCTTGTTCCATTACAGTTCGGAAGTGGGTAAACTGATCGCATGAAGAGGCTAACTTTCTCCTGAAGGCTTGTCTCCTAAAGCATCAACCTAGCTACAGTGAAGTGCAAGTTTATTGTACAAAACACCTTAACAGCCTAATTTCATATCTGATATCTTATTTTACATTTGTAGACGAAGACCTTACTGGAGAGTAACCAGAGAAGTGACATGGCTCTGTTGGGGGCCCAGTTGGTATTCAGCATGATAGTGTTCAGCTTTCTGCAGAAGCTGTCCGGCTATTACTCCTTTGCACGCTGGCTTCTGGTGGACCGACTAGTTCGGTACCTTCACCCTACAGACAAAGAGTTACGTACCCTAGCAGGTGTCCCACAGTCTAGTGGTGGGCGAGGCAAAGGAAAGAAAGGGGGTGACAGGTCATCTACAAACAGCCGTCCGGAAAGCTTCAATTTGCCAAGAAACGTTCCACTACAGCTCGAGGCAGCCAAGGTGGATGCCATCGATCTCCTCCCATTACAGTTTTATACCGAGTACCAGTGGCTCCTCGATTACTCGCTTAGCGCATTTATCGTCTACCTGCTGACTGAGGGGTATTATGGGATTGGATCACCCAAGGACGAATTCAACGTCAGTGTTCTGTGGTGTTTGCTGGCTATAGGGTTTTCCCTCCGCCTTCTCATCTCACAGTTAACCATGTACTTCCGCTCTGAAGAAGGGGGTGAACGGACTCTGTGTGTGACATTTGGATTCTTTTATTTAGTCGCAGCCATGGGCGTTTTAATCATTGATGATGAATATCTGGAATTTGGACTCGAATCTGGATACAAGAACTTCTCAGATGGTGCCTTGCATTTTCTAAAACAACAAGGGCTGGAATCGCATGGCCCGGTCAGCTTTTTGTCATTCAAGATCATTTTAGCCTTTGTTTGTGCGATTATAGGGGCCCTCATGACATTTCCAGGATTGCGACTTGCCAAGATGCATATAGACGCCTTAAAGTATTCTAAAGAAAGACCAGTCATGCAAGCATTTTTGCATATAACATTTATATTGCCATTACTTTATTTATTACTATGGGTCAAACCAATTGGAAGAGATCTTCTTTGTGGGAAACATTGGCAGGCCAAAGAACTGATGGAGGAAGCCATGTTTGACGTGTTCAGAATTGTTTTCATCCTGGTGGTTTGTCTTGTTAGACTCTGCCTTCTTGCCACTAATCTACAAGCTTACCTTAACCTGGCTTATGAGAAAGTTGATAAAATGAAGCGAGAGAGCGGTAAAATCAGCAATGTTGATCTACAAAAAATGGTGGCTAGAGTGTATTACTATTTGTGTGTGGTCGCCATACAGTACATAGCTCCACTGATCCTAATGTTCTTTGTGACCCTCCTACTAAAGACCTTAGGAGATTTCTCATGGGCGAGTTTGGTTGGTATCGATCTCAAACGACAAACTACACACCTGCGAGGAACCACGGACATGCCTAGCAATGACACAGACAGTACTATAACAGCCACTGCAGCCCAGTTCAGTTGGGCATTGACAAACTTGAGGGATGTATTCAGTGCCGTGTGGTACAGGGGACTTCTTTCATTTATGAGTTGGTGGGTGTGTGCAACATGGTTCACATCTACTGTGCTTGGGCTCATGTACTACTCCAGGATCGCAGAAGCCTAAACATTCAACTGGAAATTGAATTCACTTCTTAAAGATGTTAAACCAGTGTCGATCCTTCCTCCCTCACTTGTCTTTTATCCCCTCGGATTCAGATCAGCAACATTTGCACTTCTTGGCCACAAGAGTCAAGTTATACTGGTTATCCAATTACCTGTACATGTATTGTGCTCCAAAGGCTATTCATAAGACCCATTTCTGCTCCATGATTAACAAATATATAAATTACATGACAAAATGGCCAAGAAATGCAATTTAAATGTGCTGGTCTGAATCGTTCTCCCATTCTCAAAGTTTCTAACTTCATAACTGTCAGTGTAATACCCTTGGACTGCATTGAGCTGCAAAACCATGGCACACATGCGCAGTCAGTCTTTATCAATTGAGGAAGTGTATATCCACATACAAGAAAGATGTAAAATGTATCCACTTATCTTATAGCAGAATGAACAAGTTAGATGCTATTTCACAAGAGCGCACAGTACAACACCTTCTTTAGCTGTGACCTCCTGAGCCCTCTCCACTCTGTTTAGTAACAGATATGATGCTGATTGGCCAAGAGCCATGCGAACAAACTCCTGATGCAATCAGAGGACATATCTGACAGTAGGAGATATACAATCTGATGCCATGAGAACGGTTTTAATCAGCAGGAGAACAAGGACTGGAGAGTAGTGAAGCAGGGACTGAAGCTGATCAAATAAGCAAAAAAATGTATGACCTTTACAAACCAAACTTTGACTCTCGTGAACTTGAACGGAATTGTCAGGCTATTGAGTTGTTGCTAGAGTCTCTGACTGTACAATCCTGCAGGTACTCTACCCTGTTTCTTCTAATTATTTATACTGCAAAACTTAACTTTAGGCTACTGTGGAGAGAAATTCTGCAAACATTCTACAAGTTTCACTAGCTATCTTTTCAGTTCTTAGGATAAATAACATATCCATGCTACAGAGTTTAGCCTCAGTTGACCTAAAGATGGATTTTTTCTGCTTCCAAATCTGAAAATACTGTTCGAAAAAATTAGAAGGAATAGGGTACCGGAAGGCTAACATGCCAGGGAAATAAAAAAATATAGAAGCTTCTTCCAGTATCTAATTTGCTGGATAATTTTTTAATTTGTTAAACTGTCGGAATCCAGAAAGCAGATAGTCACACCTCTTTATAACGACCAAATTTATCTCAGTTAAATGTCGTTATAATGAATTTCCTGTTGTAATGAACAGAGAATTAGTGTATTTTGGTACATTTGTTTCTGTAAACTTTCTCATTGTAATGAAGGTTTCTTTTCTAACAAATGCCATTATAGCAAGGGTTCACTGTATTTAGATAATGCATCGGATTCTGGTATGCAAATCTGTTATCCAGCTGTATCAAATTGGTTGTTTTCACCAATAGTGTCAACATGGTTTACAGCTAGTTAAATTTTTCTCCATTACGTTAAATTTCCAACATAACACTGGGGTGACCGGGATAACAACTTCTTTATTTTCTACATGTAGCTTACTGGTTTTACATCATGGGAGACAACTCCTTATGTTGATGTACATGTACCTGAATTCCAGTATCTGTGATGGTTGTCCCTTTGATCCAGGTATGAAAGTAAACCAAGATGAGTCAAGCGAGACATATAACAGACTTACTTATTCAGTACTAAAACGGGTGACATCTCGCTTCCTGGATTTGCCGCATACCCATTTCTCCCTCGGACACTGAAGAGCGGTATGCAGGGGAGAAGAGCAGGAACTATCAAACACAAACCAGATGACGTCATAGTTCTTCTAGGTAAAACAAGCGCATGTGCGAAGCGTATGCGAAGAATTAATAGACTTTAAACACAGTCTCTTGTGGAGTGATTCGGTGGCCGAGTGGGTTAGAGAGGTCGGCTGTCGGCATGAGGATTGTGTGTTCGCCCCCCACTCCGGACCGTCTGTAGTAGCAGTTGGTTAGCTGGAAATGGAGTGCTATCATAGCTCTTTGATCCTCCAGTATGCTGATCTGGTTCCACTCTAAATCACTGAACTTCAGTGTATTGAATGCACAGATTAATCTGTTCATACACTGCTTACAATACATGTACATACTATACTGTATGTTAAAAATGATCTCATCTGGTTGTACTCAATCAGTTGATTGAAATTATGTGATTTTATGTTTTTTACTTGTTTCGTACTTGTCTAAGTTACCTACATTTGTATCTTCCATCACAAAAGACCTTATTATGCCGTTACATGTGGTACAAATGCAGATAATATTTCAGCTTGAAAACATTCATTCTTAAGAACTACATTGCTCATAAAGATGTTTTATACATTTCATAATCCATTTTTCAAAGCATAACAATGATAATTTTCAGCAATAATTTATTACATAATGACTATGGATTGTTTTTGGTGTGCATTCATGTATGTAACATCCGTATCATGTAAAATGTCGCTAGTCTCCCAGGAATTGTATATTAGCGATATAGACATGAACATGACCCAATTGCATTATTCTTTGTTATCGCTTTCTTATGTTCAGGGATGTGAATCTTCAGATTTCCAAACTTTCATCAAAAGTTTGCAAAATAAAAAGTTATCTGAATTTTCATTAAAAATCAACATTGGTTCAACATATGCAGCGGGCATAGGTAAATGAATGGTGCTATTAATTGAAGCATTACGAGATGCATGGACTCCATTAATCAAAGCATACTTCCCCACCACAACCATTTCACACACTAAGTCTCTGCCATGCATCAATCCTGCTTGAAATCGCTAAGTGAGAATAGGTTATTCTCTTGATCGTGCTACTTTATACTGAAATGTTCATTTTCCTTTGGAAGAAGAAATGGAGTGTTAATTGTTTAATAATGTTTTTTTTTTTTTAAATAAATTTCAAAACACTAATTGAATAATTTTGTTTTTATTGAACACAGTACTGAATCGACAAGGATGATTATAGGTGAAGGCAGCAGTACATTTGTTGTGTCGTCTGTATGCGCGCGGGTTGATATGCTTGTAGCCAGTCGATTGCAGCAATGCTCAAATGAGGCAGCAGATGATTGTATGTAAAATATGGTGACAGTCCATTGTAGCTAGCATTTGTTGAGGCAACAGTGCATTTGGCGATTGTTGTCGTTCTGGAATATGTAATTAGTAGGCCGAATTGTAACCCATAGATATATTAAAGACATGCTGTCCGAGTCGATAATCATGCCGATGATGAATTGCGAGACGTTCCGAATGATTAGTAAAGTTCAGGGTCATTGACTGGTAGCCTAGACTACGAGGTTCGTGTTAGTTCAACTCGACGGTATTTCAGGCCTACAATGGACTGGCACTTGATCCTAGTGTAATACAATGGACTGCTGCATTACCAGACAGACACAAAACAAACAAATTTTCATTCATATTTTGTGTTAAAATGAAGTCTCCCATTTTTTGTCATCATTTGTCTTTATCACTTCACCACATGAAGCTTTTATCTGAGCCAGTCCATATACTCGGCATCCTTCAGCCAGTTCTCACTGAAGATACCATTTCCAGAACATATAATCAAAGACGATGAACGAATGTCCCAACTTGATGAATCTCAAAACTAGGCCCAAATTGAACCGTCCCCTGCAAAATGTGACTGGTTTTTAGGACTCGAGTTCATCCTTTGACAATAATCTCTGCCCTGATGGCAGTGGCAGGTACAGTGATGCAAGGCTCCATGCCAGATTTACGGTTCGTTAATCAGGTCACTTTTAGCCATGGAAATATTTTTAATCGATTTTCTTAATCATTTTCAAGGCAATTCAAATTGTCATTCAATGCAATTCAAGGTTTTCACATCTTCATTTTATCCAGCCAATTTCTACGTTTCCACTTCGAACCTGCCTTGATTTATCTGACCCCCTTCAGTGTTCAGAAGCCGAGGTGTGAATTTCTCCTATGAACGAGAGACGAAACAATCAGAACGTACACGCTGATTGGGAGTAGTGACCTCATCCTCAATCAGCTGTGTCATTCCTCCCAATATAGTGTTTGTATTAGCCCACAATATAGGTCAGCCAATCAATAATGCTCTTCTACGACCCATTTCGAATTTCAAATGTTTTTGAGGTCAGTGACGTAGTGTCCATTTATAAGTTCTTTGAACAAAGGGGCCAGATATATCCAGGGAAGTTCGAAGTAGAAATTCGCTTGATAAAATGAAGATGGGTTTTCAAGGCAGCCTACAAACCTCCATATTTATGATTGTATCAAGCCAGCCCTGTGAGGCTCCCGGGGATTGACCTGGGGTGTCGTTGTGCACACTCCAGGTCATGGTAAGAATAGGTCTCAACTCCTGAGAGAGCTTGTCGTAAGAGGCGATCCCGGGTGTGGTTTCCGGGTGTGAAAAGGAATAGGAACTAACATCGTGATACGACTGAAATAGTGTTAAAAGCGACGTTAAATCATATTCACTCACTCAGTTGTACATGTATCAAGCCAAACTAACCATTTCTATCTCCATTTTTCAACCTTTTGTATTGCTGAAAAGCGACCTGTTTATAGTCTTTGTTTACCCAGAAACGCTCTTCTTCGTTCATGCAACCCTTGTACGAAATATAGACCCAGTTATCAACTGTTCATTTGAACACGAACAAGGATTCATTGAGAATATCAGTTCATTCTTCCACATCCACTAGAAAACAGTTGAGATGAATGTTTAGACCTGGAACCTGATGACATATTATCCTCCTATCCCATGTACACCAATGACAATTTAATAGCAGGTGGGGATCGAACAACAATTTAATTACCCTGCCATCTCTCTCATGTAACATGACATCAATTTAATTCCCAATGCGAGATCCCTGGACTGGTCCAGCTGGAAGAGCAAGTTCTCTAACTATGCTTTAATTTGTTGCTTTGGATTACAGAGAAGACTTCAAACCTTGCAGCACATATACCGTATGCTGACAGTGTCATGTTACATAAGCGATGCTATATTTATGGACAACTGCCCACCTGCCATGTAGATGAATGGATGCACAAATCATCACGTGATCAAAAAGAGGGGGCAACAAATTAGTGTAAGAATCAGAAAGGATTTGCTGCAAGTTGTATTGTCAGTCTTTTGTCAAGGATTTTACCTTTTCAATCTGAGGTCTTACACCAGACATGCCAGAGACTTGCCAAAGAGGGATAGAACATCAAGACTTATTATGCAAATGGGAATTTCTGCTCGGGTCAACATTATTAATTTCTGACAGGTCAATATTATAACAGGACCACAGGTAATTATATAGTGATATTTAATTCATCATTGTTGTTCAACAATCTTTTGAGACAATTGCTTTAACTTATGTACACAAAACTGACACGTCGTCACATATATGGGATACCGTCATTAAATATTCAGGCACATGATAAATATTGTATAATTTAACCATTGCATATTTAACCATGTGACATAATACACTATAATAAACTCACTTGAATTCCCCATACATACATGTTTTGAATCCTTTATACCAACTGGGTTTCATTTGCATGAAAGAAAATTCTGAATTGTGATGAACACAATTGGTTTGTAATTGAGGTTCAGAAACACAAATGGTTTGAACTGGTATTTTAACTTGTCTAAGCTTTCAACCGATTTTGGACAAACTTGGATCGTGGACATCAGGCCTAATATAAGATATTGCAGAAAATACAGGACAGACTTAAATTTAGTCCAGCTGTAACCACATAAAGGGTGACATTAACCCTCCTCCCACCCCCGCCCCAATACCCACCTACAATTATCCTCTCAATGTTGATTTTGTCGTGCAACATTCAAGGGCTGTACAGAATGAATAACATTTTTTGTGACATCCTGCATGTCCCAATGATACAGTATAATGAAAGAATAACTTATAATGTATTTGGCTGAATAAGATACATTACTAATTACTAGATTCACAGGCACCGGGGCATCATATTTGCTGTGCCACATCAACTATTTTTTTGCTGATGGCAAATTTTTCAATTTTTGTTTCTGGGTCTTCTCATCAAGCTCAGCTCATAGGACACCGTTCATTTCATTCAAATTGCATTAAGCTGCATCTGTTTTACCAGAAAACGATGGTATTTAGTCTGTGCAAAACAAAAACATAAACAGAACATCCCTTTCTCATCTATTTCTTTTAAATCTTGTGACATTACCTGTACACCTGAAACAGATCCTACTACAGTATATGACAGTGCCCACTAATTGTTTCACATTATCAGAGGTACCCGATATCACTCTCTCTTTATTCTGATATCATGTAGGTGAAACCTGCCTTGAAACTTTAAAATCTTCAAATCTTCAAACTGGTGTTTTGATTTGTTCTCCCAATTTTGTCGGAAAATTTTCGGACTTAACCTCTTTGACATTTCCTACTCTGTGATTTCCATTGTTTGACACTGGGTGTGTTTAGTCCGAGAGGGTTTCTGGTAGTGAGAAGTCCCGCGATTAATCAGGACGGAACAGCGACAGTGGTAATATTACGATATGCCAGAAGAGTCTCCAGATATTGGTACCGTTTTGACCTGAGCTGCTCAAGGAATGTTGTGATTCTCTGTTCTCGGAGCTGGGCATAATTCTGTACTCTAGCCTGTATGTTGTTAGAGTCCATGCAATTGACACCATCAGCATTATCTGCTGCCATGCCCATTTCCTCCAGAACACAATTGTGGTCAGACTCTCTCTGTAGTCGCTGGTTTTTTGTTTGACTGTTACCTTTGGCATTCTGAAGTGACAAAGCGGTGGTCTTATTGCACATGTGAAAGAAATGCAATGTCAGAACCCCGAAAAATTTTTAGTCTCATCAACTCAAAGAGTAAAATGGTACACAATTGTGGATATAATATGAGTTATCTCCCTTAGACTTGTTCCAAGCACATGGTCGATTCTTATATTTTATCTTTATTCTTATGCTGAATTTCAAACATAGTACATGTCAGATATCAGCAAAAGAGCAACTTCAGATCAGAGAGAAGTGTGAAGCTAGAGTACGTATGCATATTTCATAGTTTAATTTCATAGTTTAAATACTGCATGTTTATCAAATGCACTGGTTTTATGTACAGCACGAAACACTGCACATCCATACCTGTATATGGTCAAAATGTCTTTGGTAATGTAAAATAGCAGCATACAAGTGCCACAAGGTGAAGTCTGGCCACAAAACCTGGACAAATGCCAATACACTGAAGGAACTCTGAAATGATTGAATGAATGAGATTAAGGGTATCCGTGGTTCAAATGACAACAATAATTAAACAAGAGCCCATGGGGCTTCAATATACGCCCGTATATCTGGAATTAGATTGGTCCAAATTTCGAGGTTGTTTAATAGCCTTGATTTCAATTGGTAGCTAGCAATTCAGAGAAAGGTCTACAATTTTGTGCTTATGAGAATGTAACATATATCACATCTTGTTATATTGAATGATAAACTAAAATGGGCTTAACTCTTGGCATGAACTAGTTGACCTTGAAGCAAGAGCCAAGAGCTCACATATCCCACACTGAAATCGACGATAGTCAAACACAAGAAAATAGTAGTTTTCCTGCAAATGGATTCCTTTCAGCCGAGAGAATTTTTCATGAAGGAAGAAGAAAGTGATGAAGTAAACCTTTGTTATCGAGTTAATAAACAGGTATAAAGTTCATGAAGGACCCCTCTCCCCATTGAATTAGTAAATGTATGGTTTTTATTTCACAACAGTTTAACTAAAGGTAGCTGTTTCAAACATGGGGGACAACTCCACGGGACAAATGCCATATACATGTAGGGGAGAGAAGTCTGAATATTCCAACCTAACACATATAGTCAGCTAAACTTGATTCGGTTTTGGGGGACTGTGACCTCAAAATGTATGGCTCCTCTTTGCCATGCGAGTAAGGTATACTCAAAGTTTGGTACCAATCATACATGTACCTTGAAACTAGAGATATCACATGGACAACAAGTGTTAATGGATGAATGGATGAATGGACAGAACGTACACCCACCTCGTCTTCGACAGGCATATGAAAATGTGACTTTTAATGATTTCTTGATCACAGTGACCTTGATCTTTGCCCCACATTTTGGTATGTAACAAGTCATGTCCCTCTAATGTATCTACTGGCAGAAAAAAAAGTTATTTTTGATGATTTCCTGATTTTGGGGTCACAGTGATCTTGACCTTTGACCTGACACAAATTTTGGTACACGACACATCATCTTCCCTCAATGTATCAATGGACTCAAAAAAATCAAATTTTTATGAATTTCATGATTTTGGGGGTCAGTGACATTGACGTTCGGCCTTGACCTACATTTTGGTAGATGACACGTCATGTCCGCCTAATGTATCTACTGACACAAAATTTTTTTTTTTTAAAGATTTCTTGATTCTGGAGGGAGGGAATTTGGCTTAATGTCACAGTCAAGTTTGTTTCACTCATATGGTGACAGTCAGTTTGGTTGGTGGAGGAAGCCGGAGTACCCGGAGAGAACCACCGCCCTTCGGCAAGTAACTGACAAACTTTCACACATGATTCTGGAATCACAGTGACCTTGACTATTGACCTTGACCTATATTTTGGTATGTGACACATCGTGTCCCCCTAATGTATCTACTGACACAAAAAAAAGTTATTTTTAATAATTTCCTGATGTTGGGGTCACAGTGACCTTTGACCTTGACCTAATTTTTGGTATGCGAAACTTCATTTCCCCCTATTGAATCCACTCACAAAAACATTGTATTTTTTAATGATTTCCTGATTTTTAGGTCACACTGACCTTTGACCTTGATTCTGGGGCCACATTGACCTTGACTATTGACCTGGATCTAAGTTTTGGTACATGACAAAACGGCTCCCCCTAATTGCTCAATGGACTAAAAAATCATGATTTTTAACAATTTCACGATTGTGGCGTCACAGTGACCTTGACCTTTGACCTATGTTTTGGTAGGTGACACATCGTGCCTCCCGAATGTATCTATTGACAAAAGAAAAATGTTATTTTTAATAATTTCCTGATTTTGAGGTCACAGTGACCTTTGACCTTTGACCTATTTTTTGGTATGCGGGACTTCATTTCCCCCTATTAAATCCACTCACAAAAAATTAGAAATTATTAATGACTTCCTGATTTTTCAGTCACACTGACCCTTTGACCTCTGACCTCGATCTACATTTGGTATGCAACACATCATCCCCCCTAGGGCATCCACTCACCAAAAATTAGAACTGTAGATAGAGAACTGTCAATGATTTCCTGATTTTAGGCAACAGTGACCTTTGACCTCTGACCTCGACCTCAACTTTTGGTACGCGACACATCGTCTCCACCTAGCGTATCCACGCGCATAAAATTGCAACTGTGGATAGAAAACGTTCACAGATATAGACCGGACACGAACACTTCAGTGATTTCCTGTTTTTTTATGCCAGTGACCTTTGACCTCGACCTTCATTTTGGTACGCGACACATCGTCTCCCCGTAGGGTATCCACTCACCAAAAATTGGAACTGTAGACAGGAAACTGTTCCAGATATAGACCGGACACGAGAACCGGACAGACGGACGGAAACCGCCATCACAAAAGGCGTATAAAAAGTAATCGGAGTTTTGAGCTGGGTTTATGGTGTTGTGGACCCTGTTTGTAAAACAATTAACCCGGAGCTGCAGACATCTTCCTGACAGGCTCCGATGTAACTTTCAAATGTAATCTTACAGTATCGGTACTTTAAATAATGAACGGTATACTGTATCGATTGCAGCCCTCACACGTTGTATGGCTGTACTGCAGCAAGTCTCAAGTGGAACAGTATTCAGCCTCACATTTGGATTCATTCATGTAAATATATGGCATTTTTTAAATCCTGTCTGAAAACTTCTTCCAGTTTTATTAATGCTGTGTCACCACAACTGCTATATTTTCAGTGTACCACTCTTCTGTGGCATCATGACACAGACTTCTTTAGAACGGATTGCTCTCAGCATGTGTTTTGTGGAACCAGTCAAATGCTCCTCTTTTGTAAGAAGCTCTGTGATGCTTTGGAGTTTGTATAAATCTATATTGCGAAGAGTTTTGAATGATCGAAGATGGGCAGAGTATTTTTTGGAACTGAGATTTTGAAGTGCATTTGAAGCGAATTCCACATATTTCCAGAAGACTATCATCTTACCTGCCAAAGAAGGAAATCAGAAAGGCGGACTTCTCCTGAAGTTCTGATGAGGAGATCCGGGTCAGGAGAAGGTGATGTATACAGACACTTCTCTAACAGGTCTTCTGAGATATCACTGAATGAATAGAATATACAAACAAGGAAAAGCAAATAAAATGAAATATCTATGCAAAAAAATACATCCATTAATTTCCCAATCACCATTTGTATCTTACCCTGTTTGTATTCTTGGGTGTCGCCAAGATTTCTTGAGAGGTGGCCTTTCCAATGGTTACTTATTACCCTATTTTAATTTTTCGAACAGCATTTTTAGAATTAAATGTAGAATAAAACCATCTTTATGTCAACTGAGGCTAAGTATTGTGGCATGGATATGTTATTTATCCCAAGAATTGAAAATCTAGCTAGTGAAATTTGTAGAATGTTAGCAAAATTTCTCTCCACAGTTGCCTGAAGTTAAGTTTTGCTGTCTGAATAAGTGGAAGAAATAGAGTAGAGGGCATTTGGGCTCTGAGAGGGGGTTGTTCACAGCCACTGATCCACCACAAGTGATACCCATGTTACCATGGTTAGTGAAAGTTTTGTTGTTTATTTTGATACATCACTGAATAAGTGAATTAGTCCAAATGTGGCTGTGATATCATAATTCCATGACATGGCTGCACTGAATACCAAATTCAATTGAAGTAAGTAAGATCCTAAAGGGAGCACTGATAGGATATTGAAGGTTCTACCAAATGGTCCCCACACCCCATACTTTTTTTTTATGCTAAATTGTTGTCAAAGGCTCTACTTGACATTTAATAGCAGTTTACTGGTTTGAGGTCCAAGTTTAAGAAAATAAACTTAAATCTTTCCATTACAACGCCTGCTTGGGAACGATGAAGGCTATCACCTGCTGATCCCCATGATGTCGGAATCTGATTACGATCGTTCATATCGAGCAATTGTAGTGAATGTTGTAGACATTTCCATTGTAACGCCAACAACGTCACAAAGCTAAAATGTAATACCTTTGTTGACGTCATGATAATGTCGTCATACCCAATTGTTGTCCAACTTACGTCACAATAGGACGTCTGATACAAACAACTAGTTATACGATGTGATCGTAATCAGACTCTGACGACAAGGGTCAGAGGTTACGACTTCCATACATTTTTTTACCACATCTGTTTTATTGCGTTAAAAACTCCAATTTGATGTCATTTTTCACAGAAAAAAATATCAACTAATTCTTTACACAGCTTCTCTATATGTTTTCATGCAATGTGTGAAGGGAGTATTTGGTAGAACCTTTAATTTATTAAGATTGTGTAAGTCTTTGCTTGCTGAAATATGTAGTTGGTCTGAATGAATCTAGCACAGAATTGTTCTCATTGCTCTCACCTGTTTCTGAGTAGACCTGAATCTACACCTTCCGCCATCTCCCTCATGGCTGTACACATCTCATCTCGGGATGTATATGAAAAACACACATTTAGTGTGGCTCTAAAATGATAAATAACAACAAGCGTTCTGAGAACCCCAACATCTCGCCTTGCGGGGTCATCCGCCGAAGGTGCAGCAGTATTGAAAGCATACATGTAGAGCAAACAATAAGGTCTGGAATACGTGATGTGGTACAGACAATAATGTCTGGAATAGATTATCTGGTACAGACAATAACATTAGTCCCATGTGGGATTACTGGCAAAAGTTAATCCCATGTAGGATGGATAGGGCAGTCCAGTGTGAGATTACTGCTGGATAGTTCAGTCCCATGTGAGATTACTGCTGGATAGGCCAGTCCTGTGTAGGATTACTGCTGGGTGGACCAGTCCCATGTTATTAGTGATGGATAGTCCCCTGTGGGATTACTGCTGGATAGTCCAGTCCCAAGTGGGATTACTGCTGGATAGGCCAGTCCTGTCTGGGATTACTGCTGGATAGATGAGTCTCGTATGGGATTAATGCTGGATAGGACAGTCCCGTGTGGGATTACTGCTGCATAGGCAGTCCCGTGTGGGATTACTGCTGCATATGGCAATCCTGTGTGGGATTATGGCTGAGGAGGCCAGTCCCGTGTGGGATTACTGCTGGATAGGCTAAACCTGTGTGAGATTACAGCGGAATAGGTCAGTCCCATGTTAAATTATGGCTGGATAGGTCAGTGCCAGGTGGGATTACTGCTGCAAATTGCAATCCAGTGTCATATTACATCTGGATAGGTCAGTCCCATGAGAGATTACTGCTGCATAAACCAGTCCCTTGTGGAATTACTGCTGGATAGGCCAGTCCCATGTGGGATTACTGCAGGATAGGCCAGTCCGGTCTGGGATTACTGCTGGATAGGTCAGTCCTGTGTGAGATTACTGCTGAATAGGCCAGTCCCAAATGGGATTACTGCTGGATAGACTAGTTCGGTCTGGGATTACTGCTGGATAGTTGATTTCCGTTTGGGATTACAGCTGGATAAGTCAGTCCCATATGGCAATACTGCTGGATAGGCCAATGCCATTTTGGATTACTGCTGGATAGGTCAGTCCCGTGTGGGATTACTGCGGGAGAGCTGTGACCTAGGACGAACTGTAAGAAACATGTGTAGCAAGTTTCATAATCATTCAATGACAGCTGACAACTGCAGCAAACTGTGGTGTACAGATGTACATGTGCACTTCAGCTAAATGCAAAACTCAATCATTTGCCATAATATGGAGAAAAATTAATATTTCTTGTCAAAAATAGCACAGGTACATCCTCTAATCATAAGAAACATCTGTACCAAGTTTCATAATCATCCAATGACAGCTGACAACTGGAGCAAACTTACCATGTACATGTATATGTACAATTTACCTAAACATAAAACTATTCATTTGTCATAATTTGGAGAAAAATTAACATTTCTTCTCAAAAATAGCACAGGTACATCGTCTAATCATAAGAAACAAGTGTACCAAGTTTCATAATCATCCAATGACAGATGACAGCTGGAGCAAACTTACCATGTAGATGTATATGTATACATGTAGAGGCCTACATGTACAATTTACCTAAACAGAAAACTCATTCATTGCCATAATTTTGAGAAAAATTAATATTTCTTCCCAAAAATAGCACAGGTACATCCTCTTATCATAAGAAACATGTGTACCAAGTTTCATAATCATCCAATGACAGCTGACAACTGGAGCAAACTTACCATGTACATGTATATGTACAATTTTAATACCTAAACATAAAACTATTCATTTGTCATAATTTGGAGAAAAATTAATATTTCTTCTCAAAAAATAGCACAGTATATACATCCTCTAATCATAAGAAACATGTGTACCAAGTTTCATAATCATCCAATGACAGATGACAACTGGAGCAAACTTACCATGTAGATGTATATGTATACATGTAGAGGCCTACATGTACAATTTACCTAAACAGAAAACTCATTCATTGCCATAATTTTGAGAAAACTTAATATTTCTTCTCAAAAATAGCACAGGTACATCCTCTTATCATAAGAAACATGTGTACCAAGTTTCATAATCATCCAATGACAGCTAACAACTGCAAGAAACTTTCCAAGTACAGATGTACATGTGCACTTCAGCTAAACGCAAAACCCATTCATAGGGATTTTAACATTAGAGCACCCCAGGGGTAGTACCCCCAGGTGGCATACCCACCCCCCATATTTTTTTTATATTTTTTCTAATTTTTCTAGATTTTTTTTTAACTTGCTAAACCAAAAACCCATTCATTTCCAGGCAGGGGACACCGACACCGACATCCTCTTTCCCCCTCTCACAATATCTCCCCTTTACTTCGTAAGGCGAGATAAAAATCAATATTATTTGGCTGGATAATCACTTAGTATGAGCGCAACATGCAAGACCCAATTAAGGCCATGTATATAGGTGCAGCAGAGTGTCAGGACATTTCGGCACACAACATTTCGTTAAGCGACATTTCGGCACCATTTTTTCAGGCCAAATTAAGCTGAAAATTTCAAGGGTTACCAAGTTGTAATGTAGTTGCCCATAATTATCCACGGCATTTCAGCAACTTTTTTCATATATTTTAATAATGTTGACTTATCTAAAATCACATTATGTACATGTACCTCAATACTTGTGGTTTTGCTTTTTGACAACATCTTTCTAAACCAACTGCATATGTGAAATAAGTTGCCAAAATGTCACAGATATATTCTCGACCAAAGAATCTACAACTTGGTAACCCTTAAAGGGGTAGTAGCGTGATTCTAATTGTTCGTGTACACTGAACATCATGGTCACCTGCAACATTTGTCAACGGCGTTTCAAGTCGCGAAGTCTTGTATTTTGTATAGGGGTTAATATTGTTAGATTCTTCAATTCGTTCTAGGGAACAAGTTGAAAACGGGAAATGACTGACATGACGTCGGATAACGTGACCAGGTGTCCATGACGTCACGTTAGAAGCCGTCACAGTGCACTAAAAGTTCTCAGATAGTGTATGACGTCGCAAAGTGTCAGGCACAGAATGTCGATGCGTGATTTGGGACGTCATCTCAGGCAGTGGAGCCAAGTGTAGGTGCACTCACGTTTTTCAGAGAATGTCAGAAGTGTGATTTCAATGCCCGTGATATTAAAAAGTGATATCCCAGAAAAATGTTCACCGTAGTTGATCTCAACTACTAAAGAACTTTTATCCAAATATGTTATTTGCTGAATATTTTGTAAATGATGCTACATGTACTACCTCTTTAAAATGGCCTGTTTATATGTTAAACATATGTTAACAAGAGGCCACGGCCACACTTGATCCCATCGGCCTAGTGTGAACTGTCTGTCCCTTTCATGTTGCCAACAAATTGTCGGTACTCACAATGGATAGCAGACTCTTTAATAGACCTATATGCGGTGCACACTTGAAGATGTAACAAATTATGGTTTGTCTGCAAAATTTAGGGTATACTAATAGATTGTGTATATATTGTGACTTTTGATATGTGAAGGTGGAATATGTTGAAAGGAAAAGCCAGTACAAAGCTAATTTGGGGAAAGGCAAAGACAATGCAGCTAACTTTGCGACACAACAATGCTGTATACCAAATTTGAAGTCTCCAGCAGTTCGGCTTCTAGAGCGTTAACATCGTTATATGAATATTTTCCACAGTGTTGCCATGGAAACCATAAAAAAAACCCATCGAAATGTGCCCAAGTTCACTAGGCTTGTACTTTGCCACACAAACCATGCTGTATACCAAAATCGAAGTCTTCAGCTACAACGATTCGGCTTCTGGAGAGTTAATGTCATTATTTGGAAATTTTCCATTTTGTTGCCATGGAAAGCACAAAAAATCATCGAAATGTATCCAATTTCAATGAATTTGTCCTTAACCACAGAACAATGCTGTATACGAACTCTGGCTGTAGCGGTTTGGTTTCTAGAGCGTTAACATCTTTACACGAATACTTTCTGTTATGTTGCCATGGAAACCATAGAAATCATCAAAATGTACAAAATGTACCCAATTTTAACGACGTGTGGGATTTTTTTGCCACACAATGCTGTATACCAAATTTGATGTTTGAGTTGCAACAGTTCAGCTTCCAGAGTGCTTTGTTATATGGATATTTTTCATTTGGTTGCCATGGAAACCACAAAAATACATTGAAATGTACCCAATTTCAATAGGCTTGTGCATAGCCACATAACAATGCTGCATATCAAATTTGAAGTCTCGGGCTGCAACGGTTCGGCTTTTAGAGCGCTAACATTGTTATATGGTTATTTCTCATTTTGTTGCCATGGTAACCACAAAAAACATTGAAATGTACCCAATTTCAATAGGCTTGTGCTTTGCCACACAGCAATGCAAAAAACCAAATTTGAAGTCTCCAGCTGAAATGCTTCGGCTTCTAGAGTGTTAACGTCATTACATAGATATAAAATGTACCCAATTTCAGTAGGCTTGTGCTTTGCCACACAGCAATGCTGCATATCACATTTGAAGTCTCCAGCTGCAACGGTTTGGCTTCTAAAGTGTTAATGTCATTATAGGAATATTTTCCGTTTTGTTGCCATGGAAACCACAAAAACCATTGAAATGTATCCAATTTCAATAGGCTTATGCTTTGCCACACAGTAATGCTGTATACCAAATTTGAAGTCTGTAGATGGAACAGTTCTGCTTCTAAAGCGTTAACGTCGTCATACAGCCAGCCAGCGTGATGACATGATCTCATCCGGCATATATGCCGATGGGATAAAAAATTTTTAGTATAATTTGGCCTGTAAAAAAAAGGCGCCGAAATGTCGTACTCTTCACTTTGTGCCGAAATGTCGCTTACCGAAATGCCGCATGCCGAAATAACGCGGATTCATGAAGTAGTGTCCCTCTGCTATTTTTGTTTACAGTTGTCACTCGAGTTTAACTTGTAAACTCTCCTACAATATTGACCATGTTATCTGCACTGTTTTTCTCCCACACAGATTTACAAGTTCAATCTATTGAATTTTGACGAGGAAATATCTTCCTGGGGTTTTTTTCTTGTTTGTGTGTGGGGAGATGTTGATGTACATGTATACATAGTTTAGAATGTTCAACTTTACCACATTTCCAAGAAGATAACATGAAGCTGCGCTATCGAAACCCCTCGGCTCTGAACCCCAGCTATTATAATGTAAGCGTGTCTCTACCAATTGATTGGCTTGTGGGAAGAAATATTTACCCCTGGTATTGTAAGTGTACTTTCTTTTAAAAAAAAAAAAGGTTTCCTCCCCTTAAATTAATTTGTTTCTGGAATAAATTGAAAGAGCTGTATCGATGTCTCACTAAAACAACAGTACACATGGCTAGATAAATACAGTACATGTATACTAAATGGCACATGTATGTCATTTTCAAAACAGATTTGCAAGCATTCTTTGCATTATCTAAGAAAATAAATCAATAAATCAGTCATCCAATCAATAAATAAATGTGATAGTATACTAACATGATATAGAAATAATATGCAAACTTAACATTGGAATTAGTGGATTTTGTTAGACAAGGGGCATACTTTCTGACACGACTCATTTTTGATAGGCATCTAGTGTCATTTTCAAAACAGATTTGCAGGCATTCTTCGCATTGTGTAAGAGAATAAATAAATAAATCAGTCATCCAATCAATAAATAAATGTGATAGTATACAAACATGATATAGAAATTATATGCAAACTTAACATAGGAATTAGTGGATTTTATTAGACAAGGGGCATAACTCTGCAAAATACTTTCTGACACGACTCATTTTCGATAGGCATCTAGTTCAGGTCAAGAGAAACAACTGTATCACGTTAGGATGTTGTATATGGAACGGTTCTGAAATTATCACAATAAATCATAAATGGATTTTTATTTGTAAAAAGGGGCATAACTCTGCAAAATATTGTCCGAGATGACTCATTTTCGATAGGCTTCTGATTTACGTGAAGATAAATAGATGTAACAAGTTTGGTTGCCATGCATGAAACGGTTCTGTAGATATCGCGGTAACGGATTTTATTAGACAAGGGGCACAACTCTGCAAAATACTTTCTGACACGACTCATTTTCGATAGGCATCTAGTTCAGGTCAAGAGAAACAACTGTATCACGTTAGGATGTTGTATATGGAACAGTTCTGAAATTATCACAATAACAAATCATAAATGGATTTTTATTTGTAAAAAGGGGCATAACTCTGCAAAATATTGTCCGAGATGACTCATTTTCGATAGGCTTCTGATTTACGTGAAGATAAATAGATGTAACAAGTTTGGTTGCCATGCATGAAACGGTTCTGTAGATATCGCGGTAACGGACGGACGGACGGACGTACGTACGTACGGACAGCCGTACATGATGACGACAATACCCCTAGGCCAAAGTTGGCCGAGGGGTAAAAACCAAATTTTTTATCAAAATGTCACTTTTCATTTGAGATTGATTAATATCAACTACACAGTGTTCTGTGCATGATATATGTAGGTCAATTTCATTGTTCAAGAGGTAAAACAGTCTTAAATATCAACTCCGAGGACGAAAGTATATTAGCTGTGGTCTGCAGTTACAACGCTGTGTTTCAGTATAGACAAGTGTGTATGTTATGTAAATGTGTCTATTTTCAGCTCCAGCTAGGAGGCCTTTCATAAAAGTGTACTGTAGTACATGTATAAGCCTGATCCCACACAATGTTACAGAGAAGCAAGGGCGGCCTACTCATAGACTATACATTATATCATGTTTATTGGGCCGTCATTCTACTACTCATCAACTTTTATCAGAATATTATCTGCTGATTGATTACATCTTCACAATAATTACAAAAGCAAATTGTGCTGAAGTATCGAATCTACAGACTACCTAAATTCAGAATTTCACAAACTGAATATTCAAATTTTAAATCTTGTCGAAAAGCACTAAATGCAAAATGAAAGGCCCAATGGTAGGGTGAACCTTGAATAACCAGGGTATATATACCATATAGATAACTTACCTATTTAGAGGTCCGTCGCCATTGAGTAATCGCTAAACTGACTGATTGTGCAAATGTTCCTCATAGACTAGAGACCCAATGGTTTATCTTGACCTCTTTTTTTTTAATTATGTTCATAGTTTCTCTGTAACATTCTTGTACAAGTACTACTGTTAAAACAGTCTAGCTCATGTCCAACATGAAACAAATCTTATAAAAATCATACATGCATTGTATTTGTTATATATCATCATATATCAAAGTGTTCCTTGTGTGATATACATGTACTTTCAATATATCCATGTGCAATATGAATAATATTGTATAGATATTTTTGGTGTTGATCAATAGAACTCCATATTGCTGCATTGCTTTCATTGTTTCTATTTAAGTTTCATTTCACACCCTCAAATCATTAGTGTATAACCCGACGCCATCAAAACCTTACCTATGGTACCCACGAAAAGTCCTCATCCAAAATCTTTGCATTGGCATTATTTGTACAAAAAAGGTATTGGTTGTTTTTATGTTAAAATTATTGATTTGTAAATTATTTGACTTCCTTTCCAAATAGAAGCTAATCTATTATATATGAGTTACTAATTCAACGAGACAGAGAATGTTTAAGTATCAAGGTGCCCACTTCTGGTATCTTTTACCTGGAAATCTTCAAATAGCCCATCTCTTAATGCTTTTAAGTGAAATATCATACAACAATTTTTATTGTAATTCTCATTTTATCCAGAAGTTTACTATCTTTTGTTATATATCATCTCTTGTTATATGCTAATACAGTTAAAATACTTGTTACGCAATATCTACGCTCATAAACAGCTTGTGTCCCCCACTGATTCACACCACATATTTCGCGCCTCTTGACTGTTAGGGGGCACTCTGCACAGGCCAACCACTGATGATCAATGAAAATCACTCTAAGAGATAAGTATCGGTCTGCTTTGTTTATCATGGCGACCAAAATCCGGGCATCCACCACCTTTTCTCTCAGTGGGTGAGAGATCTTCCAGCCAGTCACCATTAACTGTTTCCATCAAATGACGGCACTAAGCTGCACAAATTAATCTCTCGGTAACAGTACTAAACTACCTGACGTATATGACATCTACTGAATAATAACTGTGTGGAAAAATGCAAGAAACCGGTGAACTATTTCTTCACAATCAACTGTGAAACTAAGTAATATGAGTGGTCTCCCTTGTCAACGTTCACCTGTCGTTTATTGATGAACAGCAAGACAGCTGATATTTATTTCTGGGTTAAGACTGGCTAGATTTTTGGAGAAATTTATTGCAGCACGGTCATTGGATGACTAGATAAATCGCCCCCTAATGGCCAAGAGCGCAAAATATGCATTGTGAATCAGCCGGGGAGCAAGGAGAGTAGGGATGTAAGTGATACAAGCTGTTTATGAGCATAATCAATATCATGTTTATTGTTAGAACTGTATGACTGTGATATATGTAACAGGGACTCACTGGAAAGCAGTCATTTAAGCCGAGTTGGGTTACCCTGTCTCACTACAATCAATAAATGAATAAAAAATAAATAAAATATTTCTATGACAGGGCTAGTTCACGCCCACCAATTACACTTTTTAAGATAACCTATCTTGCATGATTAATTTTGAAGCCACGAGGTGAAGACCATCTACATGTACATGCTGCTGGTGAATATCAACGTGTATTCACATGTATGATGTATTACCTCACCAAATGCTGCCTGGGAACATGGAAGAATGCAGAATCTCAGCATAAAACTGCACAAGTAATATGTGTCCAGGCTAGAGTAATAAAGTCACCTTGGATGGTTGGAAGCACAATGATGACAGTCCAACGTACACGTAGATAAATGCAGCACACAGGGTGTTTCTGCCCAGCACCCTTCCCAGCATGCTATTCACTGTGATGATGAAACATGCATAGACGTATCCATGAGGATTTTTGGGTGCCCAAATGAAAGGAAAATTTTTTTCTCAAAACAAAACATGCCGCAAATTCATTCCTTACTGTGTAGAAATGTTACAAAATACTTTGGTTAATATCTTTTCAACTAAGAACTAACCGCTTTCGTAACTTCCGAGTCCAATACACATCTTCGAACATGTGTTGCATGGTCATGCATCATGCATTACACACTTTAAATGACACTGCGTTGACCCCCCTCTAGTAGGCAATGATCGCTATGCTACTGTGGTTTTGGCCGATCTACCTACAGCAATCAAAAACTTGAGAACAACCAATGTGTGGGGAATACTCTATATCGGTAGCAAAAATGATGAGAGAAAAGGATTACGGGGGAACAGAAAAATATGCACCCTGGAACTGATTAAAGCACTGAAATTGTATTTTCGTCGACTCAACAAATTTCATAGACGGAATGCCAACTTGTATTGTCGCCGACAGAATTTACAGTAATTGTTTCACAGTTTTCTGACCGATGCATACACAATGACATATTATTCCACTTTGTTTTGTCTGACAATTTTGATCTGTGATTAATGCAATCACCGACCGTTATTTCCAACCCTGATGTAAGTCAATGGCATCGGAGATTCTGAGGTTTGTGTGCAGCAGCAACAATAACAACGTCAAATACGACCAGTGTCCCCAAAAAATCTCTGGATACGTTCCTGACATGGATATTTGTTATTGCCAGGTATGCCCTCTGTAATATAATATGACCCCCTGATTTTCGGACTCACCTGTTGTTGTGTTTAGTAAGGGTGACAACTTCTGCGACAATTTCCTGGATATCACGAGGTAATAAGGCAATATTGCCCAGAATTCTGATACACACACCATGCTTCTCCAGAGCATCCCTGTCAATATTACAAACATACCAATACAATGGGTAAGTGCAAAACTCAAGTACACATACATGTACATTAAAATCAAGAGATAAGAGACCCTTAACCACTCCACTATAGTAACCGAGATCTGGTCAGGACAAGAAGTTATCGACTCGCAGGATAAAGGGCCTAACTCTGTGGAAAATCATCGAAACACATAAACATGAAGCTGCGCTATCGAAACCCCTCGGCTCTGAACCCCAGCTATTATAATGTAAGGGTGTCTCTACCAATTGATTGGCTTGTGGGAAGAAATATTTACCCCTGGTATTGTAAGTGTACTTTCTTTGAAAAAAAAAAAGTTTTCCTCCCCTTAAATTAATTTGTTTCTGGAATAAATACATACACTATAGATATACGTTTGTTCTTCGCATTGTGTAAGAGAATAAATCAATAAATCAGTCATCCAATCAATAAATAAATGTGATAGTACACAAACATGATATAGAAACATGATATAGAAATTATATGCAAACTTAACATAGGAATTAGTGGATTTTATTAGACAAGGGGCATAACTCTGCAAAATACTTTCTGATACGACTCATTTCCGATAGGCATCTAGTTCAGGTCAAGAGAAGCAACTGTATCACGTTAGGATGTTGTATATGGAACGGTTCTGAAATTATCACAATAACAAATCATAAATGGATTTTTATTTGTAAAAAGGGGCAAAACTCTGCAAAATATTGTCCGAGATGACTCATTTTCGATAGGCTTCTGATTTACGTGAAGATAAATAGATGTAACAAGTTTGGTTGCCATGCATGAAACGGTTCTGTAGATATCGCGGTAACGGACGGATGGACGTACGGACGTACGGACAGCCGTACATGATGACGACAATACCCCTAGGCCAAAGTTGGCCGAGGGGTAAAAACCTCTGACAATGCACGTCTGTAAGGTATGGTAACTAAGCATCTTCCATATAAGTTTCGAAGGAGATGGTATGATAAGGCGGCATTTTGGCCTATACATGATGCGGTAGAAATAGAACATGAGATTGATCTAATCAAAACCCCTCGGCTTTCCCCAAGTGATTGTGACCCATGTGTAGTGTGAATTGGGGAAGAGATAGTTCTATGTGGGATGATCAAGATATACGGGTAGTACATTCAGGCATATAGGACAGAAATAGAAAATTATATATCTGTAAAGCAGCATAACTCTGTAAAATATGGGTCGAGGGGAGCCACTTTCGATAGGCGTCTGACTTAGCACTCTGTAAAATAAGAACCGAGACGAATAAGCTGTACCGAACATGGATCTGCAGATTGAACTTGTACATTCAGCTACAGATAACAAAATTGGGGATTATTACATCCGAAAGGGGCATAACTCCATAAGCCGAGGCGAGTTATCCTTTGTTGGCTTGTAGAATACAACAATATAAACTAGAGCATAGTCTGAGGGATGCACACATTTGATCAAAATGATCAGTAAGGCTGCTTACAAGATACCCCCCGTAAGGGCATAGATACATGGGGGTGGTTAACGTTTCACGAGTAAGCTGAATGGGATTGTGGCAGTGGAAATCATCAGTAAGCATGCTTACAAGATACCCCCCGGAGGCACATTTGATAGAAATTGACGAGTATTTGTAGAGAAATATAAGTATACATGTTATGAGTGGCGGCACAGTATGTAACTAGTTGACAATGAGACCTCGCTCGGTTGGAGTGCGGTTAACGGATTGTCTATGCATGTGTCGTGACGATACTCATTAATGAGTTTAATGGATTGTTCAGAAAATTGATGTTAATAATGATTGTTGAGAATGGGGTTATGCAGGCATATTGTGTTTTACCTAACTGTTGTTACCACTAGAACCGTGTAGACTTGAAATGGGCTGTTGCAACAGATAGGTGAATTACTGTCATCTGGATAACCATATTGAAGAGGAAAAGGAAGTAAATGGGAAGTGAAATATTAAACTTACTACCTGTAGACGCATATGCAACATCCTGAGCTAGGTCTCATGGTATGGCAGCTACATACAAAATTTGAGAAGAATCTAATCAGCCGTTGTCAAGTTATGCTCCAGAAATGGAATGTTACAGACCAACTGAGAAAATTCTGCCCATAGGTGGCGCCACCTGTAGACGCACATGAGCCAAACGCAATCCCAAGCAAGGTCTCATGGTAAGGTAGCTACATACCAAATCTGAGAGGAATCCAATTAGCTGTTGTCAAGTTATGCTCCGGAAACGAAATGTTACGGACCGACAAGAAAAAGTTTTGACCCTAGGTGGTGCCATCTGTAGATGCACATGTGCCAAACGCAATCCCAAGCGAGGTCTCATGGTAAGGTAGCTACATACCAAATTTGAGAGGAATCCAAGTAGCGGTTGTCAAGTTATGCTCCGGAAATGAAATGTTACGAACTGACTTGAGAAACTTTTGACCCTAGGTGGCGCCACCTGTAGACGCACATGCGCCAAACGCAATCCCAAGCGAGGTCTCATGGTATGATAGCTGCATACCAAATTTGAGAGGAATCCAACTGGCGGTTGTCAAGTTATGCTCCGGAAACGAAATGTTACGAACTGACTTGAGAAACTTTTGACCCTAGGTGGCGCCACCTGTAGACGCACATGCGCCAAACGCAATCCCAAGCGAGGTCTCATGGTATGGCAGCTGCATACCAAATTTGAAAGGAATCCAAGTAGCGGTTGTCAAGTTATGCTCCGGAAACGAAATGTTACGGACTGACATGAGAAACTTTTTGACCATAGGTGGCGCCACCTGTAGACGCACATGCGCCAAACGCAATCCCAAGCGAGGTCTCATGGTAAGGTAGCTACATACCAAATTTGAGAGGAATCCAAGTAGCGGTTGTCAAGTTATGCTCCGGAAACGAAATGTTACGGAATGACCTTAGGTGGCGCCACCTGTAGACGCACATGCGCCATATGCAATCCCAAGCGAGGTCTCGTGTTATGGTAGCCGCATATCAAATTTGAGAGGAATCCAAGTAGCGGTTGTCAAGTTATGCTCCGGAAACCAAATGTTACGGACGTACAGACGGACTGACGTACGGACGGACGGACGTACGGATGGACGGACGGACGGACGTACGGATGGACGGACGTACGGACGGACGTACATGGCAACGACAATACCTCGAGGCCAAAATGGCCGAGGGGTAAAAAAATGATATATGTCCTAGAAATAATTGTGTTTAAATGTAACGAAAGTTCTAGCTCGATTGTGTTATGATTATAGTTATGACATGAAATTGAAATCCGCAGCATGTGCTATTTCGTGGGGGGAAAAAGGGTTTAAATGAAGTCTTAATCACAGATTTAGACACGAATGTCACCTTGGACCAAAATTCTATTTAACCTGGTGATGTGTGGTGGCATTGCATCTCCAATGCTGGAAAATCTCTTTGGTCAAAAAGTCCTTCGTGTCTGGATGCGTTTTTGGGTGACTCAATTTAGACCCTTTTTTCATGAAATAGCACATGCTGCAGATTTCAATTTCATGTCATAACTCTGCCGAGCTAGAACTTTCACATATTGTGTACATATATCTTCTCATGTCGTTTTATTTATTTTTAGGACATTTTAATCTCTTTTGTCCCGCAAGAACTAACCAAGATATTGACCATTTGGACGGAAGGATGAATAAACAAACTTCAAAGTGATTGCTATATGGGTGCCAGAGGGACAGATGAGCAAAGAGATCATTTATGGCTATAGTATAACAGTATATACAGTGAATTTTCTCACCCACAAATATATTGGGATAATCAAAGTTATCAGCAGAGAAAGTTGATGAAATCATACAATTACAATAACAGGACAATTGTAGTTTGTCCCATACATAGGTGAGTCAATTTATTGTTTAGAGTTACAAAATATGGGGTGATTGAATGTAAATGGGAGACTTGCACAATAAGTCCAGAAGATAAGACTACATGTTATGTGCTACTCCAATCAGCGGTTAGTTAAAGTGAACGTAAAGGCTGCGACAACACACGCACTGCGTGGAAGAACTATATTAAAAGTATCATTTGGCAGCAACAAATATTTTTTGTGATTTTTTTCCCTTCCAAACAAAAAATTCCAAACACGGGAATTATTGACTGATGCAACGAGCGACTGGAGTCGGCCATAACAGTTTATTCATTAGCCTTGCGCCAATGAAAACGCTTGTACGGAGCACGTGATATTTTCCTGTGACGTAGTATCACTTTGTTTTGGCATCGCTGTAGCACGAATTGTAATTGCGGTGGTGGAGAGCTCGGCTGTTTCAAGCGTGTTTTGATTGTGTTGCGTGTCTCCAGCAAGTGTTTACTGACCTGAAACGTTCGATGAACTACTCACTACTTTTGTCGACATCGGAGCGTTTTGGTTCAAACTGGTAACCCTGTAAACCTTCATTTGTCTCTTCGTCAGAACTTGAAGTCCGGCTAGCCTCCTCGTGCGTCGCTATGTTTACATGCTTTCTGCGCTTTCTAACTCCACGAAGTAAAGAGCTCCGAAGTGATACGACGTCACTGCTCTGAGTGAGATAGCCAGCATGGCGGCAGCCGGGGAACAATAATACAACGGAGATAATTTCGTTCGTAGTCGGTGCAAAAAAATCCCCAAAAATATTTGTTGCTGCTATTTCAGTATTTCAATGTAGCTCTTTCCCACAGAGTGCATGTTGCCTCAGCCTTTACGTTCACTTTAACAAAAATTCACAAACAGTAAATCACAGAATCTGATTGGTTATTTGGTATTGCACAAGTCTCCCACTGAATCATTTAGAGTGTTTACCATATACATTCAATCATGCTGGTACATGTATATACTGGTACTCACTTTTCTTCCATCAGTTTTACAAATTTTTTCCTAGCTAATTCCATGAGACAGTCTACCTCTTCCTTTGAACGTTTGAAATTCTCAATACTGAAGGCATATACTGTGACCTCGGTTATTCCTAAATCCAGACACCATTCTAGAGTCTGAAATAAACCACAGTAAGAGTTATTTATACAATCAAACTAATATACATGATACATGTAGTAGCATTTTTGGCAGAAAGTTTGAAAATTACTGGATATCCACAAGCAATAATCATAATAGCTTACAACATAGTGATTTGAAGCAGAGCTTGACTGGGTAATAGCTAATCCTGGCTGGGGGACCTGATGTTGGAATATCAGGGTTATATCAAGAGATGTATGATATTGACATGTAGTGCCAGGCTACGGATACCTGGGATGAGCAACAAATTCCTGTATAGTAAATTCCGTTAATTTGCCTCTCATATTCAATTTCAAAATCTATACACCTGCTGTCATTTCATTTGTCCTGAAACTAAAACATGAAGCTGCGCTATCGAAACCCCTCGGCTCTGAACCCCAGCTATTATAATGTAAGGGTGTCTCTACCAATTGATTGGCTTGTGGGAAGAAATATTTACCCCTGGTATTGTAAGTGTACTTTCTTTGAAAAAAAAAAAAGTTTTCCTCCCCTTAAATTAATTTGTTTCTGGAATAAATACATACACTATAGATATACGTTTGTCATATCTTGGTAAACACTAGTACACATGGCTAGATAAATACAGTACATGTATACTAAATGGCACATGTATGTCATTTTCAAAACAGATTTGCAAGCATTCTTCGCATTGTCTAAGAGAATAAATCAGTCATCCAATCAATAAATAAATGTGATAGTATACTAACATGATATAGAAATAATATGCAAACTTAACATAGGAATTAGTGGATTTTGTTAGACAAGGGGCATAACTCTACAAAATACTTTCTGACACGACTCATTTTCGATAGGCATCTAGTTCAGGTCAAGAGAAACAACTGTATCACGTTAGGATGTTGTATATGGAACGGTTCTGAAATTATCACAATAACAAATCATAAATGGATTTTTATTTGTAAAAAGGGGCATAACTCTGCAAAATATTGTCCGAGATGACTCATTTTCGATAGGCTTCTGATTTACGTGAAGATAAATAGATGTAACAAGTTTGGTTGCCATGGATGAAACGGTTCTGTAGATATCGCGGTAACGGACGTACGGACGGACGGACAGCCGTACATGATGACGACAATACCCCTAGGCCAAAGTTGGCCGAGGGGTAAAAAACCCAGCAATTTCAAGACTATCCTGATAGACTTAATCGAACAGTCCCCCAATTATATCACTGAATTTATGCTGCAAAACTCAAAGGTGCCGCAAATGATGCATTAGAAACAGTGATGTGCAGACTGTGAAAAAAAAATTCACATATTCAGATGATAAGATAGTTTAACAGGCTAAATCTTACTATTTATTAATTCCATGGCTTTGGCACTACACGGTTTAACTGTCAAACTGAACATTCCTATTGTAAATATAATCTGTCAGCCATTGGCATGCACTTCTGCTTCTGGAAGTCAATATAGCCTACCATTTTGTACTACATTCGTATGAATAGAATACATAATTGTTAACTCCCCTGGGCATTCATTTTCTCTGTCCAGCTCTTTTTCATTTGTATGAACAGCAAAAGAAAACAACTT
This sequence comes from Hanleya hanleyi, assembly GCA_036873755.1. NCBI lineage: Eukaryota > Metazoa > Mollusca > Polyplacophora > Lepidopleurida > Hanleyidae > Hanleya > Hanleya hanleyi. The sequence goes on along the minus strand of JAVTVY010037316.1, from coordinate 24,718 downwards.
GATCATACTTGATCTATGAATCCCCGAAAGAAATCTTGGAGGGGATTGAATATCTATGGGTGGCCACGAATCATTCAAAGTTTCTGGATAATGTGGACAGGAAAGTCAGAAATGGTTCGATCATTAACGATTTTTCATTATCTGCATTTGGATACAAAAGTGTATCTATTGGTATGACAAATAATAAGCGGAAAATACCAAAAAAGTTACTGGTAATTTATAGGAAAGTGACTGCATTGACCGAGTAGATTCGGGAGGGAGGGGGGTTCTGGGCGTTTTTTTCGACTCGAGCAATCTTGAAATGGTCTCAGGTGCAGGTGTTCTAAAATGGTCACCGGTTTCTTCTTTTGTCTTTTATGGAAATGGAAGGGGTTGGACACAGAAATAAATGCCCATAGGAATTGACAAATATGTATTCTATCCATACAAGCACAAAACATAGGCCAAACTGACCTTTTGACACAAAGATCAATGCCAACTGCGGTCAGGTCAGCTGTCAGATTTTAGGTGATAGGATTTTCAGTTCGGCAGCTAAACCACATAGTTTCAATATCACAAAATTAAATGTCACTAGGGTTTAGCCAATTGAAATGACGATATTGTCCGACAAGATTTCTTTGGTCTATTCAGAGAAGGGATGATGCCTGATTAATTAGTTCATCAATGCTGTAAGTCCTTACCTCGGCTAGTTTATCAAACCCCTTCAGGTGCCCCTCTGCTCGGTCCATACTGTTCTTGACCGCAAATCTCCGATTCCCATCCATGATAATGGCCACATGTTTGGGTATTGGACCAGTCTTCAGAACACGGGTACAAAACCTCCGCAGCCATGACCTCTGACCTCTTTCAGGGAACCAGGACATGGCCAGAGAAGCTGAAGATAAAACAAGTATTTAAAATAGGCCGCCTGACAAAAAAAAGTAATTTTTATTATATGTTGACTCCATAAACATTCAACTCTATGATAACATCGTCTAGTCTCAAGGCTTATTTTTGCATAACTGTGGATATAATAAATATTATATGATTGAACCATATCAGAGAAGTTCAGTGCAATATATTACACCAAATTTTGCCCCTGGAGATAGTCTGGCCCAGTCACCACTTTGAAAATTTGAAATTGATGATGCCATATTTGACAGCTAAAATTCATTGGTCATTAAATGACCCCTTTTCGGTTTCCATTTGATCCAGAATTCTGACTGCATTCACACACGTTGACAGGCCACCTTGCAGAGTTTTACGCAATGATAAATGAAACTGTTAAACAGGCTAGAAACATTTCTCATATTTTGAGACATGGGTGATGATTGGGTATGTATGGATTCAGGCAGTTCAAACATTGATATATATTTGCAATTAATATGCCATGCACAGAGTCATTTATCCTACACTATCATTTACAGTCAGAGTTAGATACAGGGTCTCACAGCGTCCTTAAAAAGGACACAACTATAAAATCAAATGACCATTTTTCCACAAAATCAAATGACTTTATTTTAGAAAACTCATAGATTAAAGTGAATATCAGGGGCAAAAGGCACAGTAGTTTGTGTAAAATACTCAAAGAACACAAACTGACAATGTTTTGGCATGTTCAACACCATTTGAGTGATATTAGCCATTTTGCAAAATTAGTTTTTTCAAATAACGACAAAGCCATTTTCAAACAAGGACTTTGGCGAAAATCCTGCATCTAACCCTGAGTTATATTAGCTGTAGCTTCGCAAACAGTGAAGAGTGAAATGTCGGCTTACAGACAGTCATATGAAAATTAAAAATTTTTAGGGATGGTTACCATGTCTAGCATATCTAGAGAATATTGTCATAGAGACGAGCCTGGCATTGACTAGAATGATTTCAAGGGATGATGTCAAAAATAAGGCAGTGGTGTAACTTAACTTTTTCAGGTGGTTGCCCTCATGGCAAGCTAAAAGTTTATACTGGTTGCCCTGAATCAAATCCAGTTGCCATCACATGCTGACTACCATATCAACATGATCAACGAGCCTAGTGAAAATATTCAATTGTGATAATATTTCCCCATTTCAGTATCTACAAATCTTCTTTTCCACTTTGCTCTGTCATGCAGCTTCATCTCTCAAAGGCAGATATTATGATGAGCCACGACCATGACGACCCGAGATAGATATTTGGTACTGATGCACAATTAGAAAGATATTTCTCCATCCACCACGTGTTCATGGTAAAAGATTGGACATTGCTATAATTTGATTGGAACTAAATCCACTTGCCTGGCCATGAAGGGCAAACGAATTCAAATTCACTTCCCCCCAAGATTTTGGTTGCCCCGGGCAAGCAGACAAGTTACATCACTGTAACGAGTGAGTCTCAATACATTAACCCCTAGCTTAACATCAGAAGTTGATATCTCACTCAGGAAGACGAGAAGAAACACTTTTGTCAAAACAAGAGTGAGTGAGTCAATCTGATTAAAACTCAGACTTAATAACCGCTCCTTTATCGGACATGTCGCTAATTAAGATCTGGGACAGTCCGTATCTTAAATCTGTTGCGGCATGTTGTCGCATGTCAGACTGGCGACCGATTATGTCTGTAGTGAACGAGGTACAGAAAAATCCAACCCAGGCGGCTCACGAAGTTCTTGCTCTCCATGAGCAATCACCGAAGATTATTATTTGCTTGGATAGGCACCTATTCACCCGTTGAAGCTGGACTGTGATTGGTCGCCAGTCTGACATGTCCAACAGATTTGAGATACAGACTGTCCCATATCTTAATTACAGACATGTATATAGAGGAGCGGTTATCAAGTCTTTAATTTTTAAGTTTTAATCAGATTGTGATTGAGTGAATATGATTTAACGTCACTTTCAAGTATATTTCAGTCATATCACGATGTTGGGTCCTATTCTTTTTCACACCCGGGAATCACACGGGTGCCTCAGTTAGTCGCCTCTCACGACACGTTGTCTGAGGAGCTGAGGCCTATTCTTACCACGACCTGTGGTGTGCACAATGACATCCCCAGTCAATCCCCGGAAGTCCCACGGGGCTGTCAATCAGTCTAAACGCTCAATATTATTTGTCGGTGTATTCCCACCAACCCAGATTCAAATTACAACCAGATTTTATTACATACATTAAACAGAAGCAAATGAACTACAAGATTGCAACATTAAGCCCAAGGCACACAGCAAACATTTTGTTGTGTTAGAACAAAAACCTGCTAAGTCCAAAAACAGAAAACATCTGTTCAGAACACAGGCTGCTTGAGATCGTCGCGAGAGTATATGCAGCCATACTGTGTATAAGAAAAGAGTCACTTCCTATACACAGTATGATTGCATACTCTCTCAATCCCAAGCAGCCTGTGGTTCCGAACAAATGTTCGCGAGATCAAACTTGTTCACTTGCGATCATGTTTTGCCCTGGAACAAGGTTTTTGTCATCTGTGTGCAGTGACTGCGAATATTTCTCGGAACATTTTCCAACTACTAGTTATAAGTATAACACATCAACTGGTGAACTGCTTCCATGTGACAAAGTTCTTCGAGAAACTTATTTGCTTTTAAAGTTTGGCACCTGTTCAGTTGGAATCAATTTGTGTGATCAACATTGTGTTTTGTTTTTTATTAGATATGTGTTTTGTTTTTTAGTGCATTTGTGCAGTTTCAAAAGAAACCCTTTCAAATATATACATGTGTCATATTGGATGGATAATTTGTCAACCAACATCCCACATATTGTCATCATGGAGCCTACTCCATGCTGTCATATTTTCCAAATCCAGTCAAGTTACATTGCATCACATTCACAATCACATGCCAGACTTACCCAACAACCATAGAATTTACACAAAATTGGGAAAACAGAATTCACAATCTGGTATACATTATAAAATTATTAGCAACATAGGAGAAATTATAATAATCAAATTTCACAAGAATCCGAATCCAAAGCAGACTTGTGACATGTCATCTTTCTCCCATCTTCTTACCGCTTATAATGCCACCTTTCAGCCCTTTACATTGCAAACGTGGAGAGTGCAATGACCTATATTTTGAGGCTCTGTACGATGTAATCAATTATAGGTAGGTGAATACTGTTTCGTTACTTGGATCGTTATCTTGCGAATGCATACATGGATAATTATTTTAGAATATACAGTGTGTGTCAAACCAATAATTTGCCAAAATCCATTGAATTAGTTTAAAATTCAAGCGATGCTGTCTAAATATGAACTAGTGCCGTTCGACCCTCTATTGATGACGTCACGCGCATTTGCCGAAATGCCGGTTCACTTAGATTAATCCGCCGGAACATAGATCGAAATATATCCCAACTCAAACTCCATTGTTTTGTATTTAAGACTATGTTGAGCAAGAAAATGAACTCCACGACCATTAAAATTAGTTTACATTTGACATGTCCACAATTCAATCTTAGATAAATCCGCAACTTCAAGAAGACATATATATCACTCCGCCCTGTATAACACAGCTTTCGAACGATACTGAAATCAATGGTTGACTGTTCCGCGAAAATGGCGACTTCATTGCGGTGTTTGTTGGCCGCGTTCACGAGAATATGTTGACCTAAACAAGAATTCAAAATTAACAAATGATGTCTGGAAATATTGAAGAAGGTGGAACCGTATCCCAATTCGAATCAGGTACCTTGAGCGACTTGAAAACGATCGTTGAAGTTGAGCCCGTTTTGCCACTCTTCAGTCGTTTCCCTATTCTAAATGTATTGTTATTTTCTTGCAGAATTATACTTTTTGATTGCAAGATTTTTGACAACGGGACCATGCAAGAAAGCAGCGGAGGTAAGTAAACTTCCAATCGTCGATTTCTCTATTTATACATTGACCATATCTAACGTTTTTCTCCTTCAATTTTCAGGTGCTGAAGCAAGAACTGGCGGAGAACAAGGTAGGTTGCCTGTCTAAAATCCACTTCGCTCTTGCCGCAAAATACGACCACGTGCGCCGTACGTTCAGTTGTAAACATTGCGAATATCACATTGAGTAGTACCAAAATTTACATAGTTGATTCCCCTTTCATTTTCTGGCCATTCGGTTTTCTAACGATGTCATGATTTTTTTTATATTTCAGCTGCTACCGAAAAGAATTGACTGGGAAGGTACCGAACATCAAAGAAGTTTTGAAAACTTGGTAAGAAATAAAAAAGTTTGTTATTTTTGATGGAAGTTTGACAGGGACAAGAAAATTGTGAATTTTTCATGCAGGTTGGCAAATTTCGCTTTTGACGACAATAGATAGAAATATTCGCGCTGATTCCGGCAATATATATCATGCTAGGGATAAATTGAGTATTTGCCATAGAAAATACGATGAAAATGTACAAATTTGCCACGGAATTAGCATATCGAATGTCCTTACCTTGTGGCAATGATGTCAGGTCAGACTGGCTCCTTTCGACCAATCAGACGACAGGGTTACGTTTTGACCTCATTATGCTGATAGAACCGTGAGAATTCATACTCTGAATATATCTGTTCATTGATTGGTTGTTTTGTGTGACTCACTGAGTACCTTGACACAGATTGTTCATTCATAAAAGAAGGGAAGTAACCCTGGCCATCTTGACATACTATGATCCTACTACAGGATTAGAATAGCAATAGTGTTCAACTAAATTCAGTTTAGCACACTCTTGAAATAAGATAAACTAAAAAGTGTGAAACTTGCAGTAGTTTTTTTTATCCTTTTCGATGGAAAAGTAAGCATATTGTATTATTTTTTTTCTGAAAGAAATTGAATATAATTTGTCTCTAAATATCTTGGTGGAATGTTAGTAAGACTGTGATATTAAAAGTATGTTATCATGAAAGAAAAAAAAATCAATAAGTGCTCAAATCTGAATGTGAACACCTTCATAGTGAAAAGTATAAACCTGTATTACAAATTTGGTACTTTATTGGACTAAACAGTTTTAATTTTCATCATGCCTACTGTTGATAATTGAAACTACAATAGTTGTTATACTTAGTCTAATCTTTATAATCTCACATACTGTTGCATTGCTGTTAAATTGAAGAACTCTTTCATTTTCTGAGTTAACAGAACAAAAGATTTGAAAATTTGATACAGTACTGTGAATATAAAATTATGCAGAAATTGATTTTGAGTACTATAAAATATTAAGTCATAAATATATTAAACTAATGTGTTAAAGTTGTCAAAATTAGTTCAGTGGGTGGAGTTAAACCACACCTGGCCACTCTATTCTCCAGTGGGAAGTGTATGAAATATTAATTTGTCATGTCTGTCCATCTCTCTCACTTGGCGAAAAATTGTTAATTTTCATACACCTTTACAATGGCTGAACAGTTTCTTTCTTTTAAAGTTCCTCAAAATCCTTAAAACTGAATCAATGACCTGAATTCAATTTGAATAGATTGAGCTGCATAGGCACGTGTCAGCTGATCATCTGAAGAAGATATGTCAGCGTCTGGGCCCTGTACTGGACAAAGAGATTAAACCAAGTGTGACTGGAGTTCAGTCATTGTTGGGGGCTGGAAGACAATCCTTACTGAGAACACATGAAGGTACTGTTGTTGTTATCATTATTATATAGTTGTGTAGATTGTTCTAGAAAGCCTGGAATTTCAAATTATTTTGTTCCTCTTATGGCTTTTGTGCTACCTAAACATCATAATTATTTGCATTTGAATGTTTGAGTTGCTAGGATCTTAAAAATCATCTCTGCAAACCTCATATTCTCACCACGGCACCCCAATGTTAAGTTATATCACTGTAAAGTCTGGAAACAGATGCATATTTTATGAGTTGTCAGAAGCCAGATCCTTGGAAATTAGATTTCATGTTGAAATTTATTCATTTATTCAGAAAGGGATGTCTTGTTTCTCTTGGAAATCCCTTATACAGAACCTTGAACAAAATCATTCAGACTCCTTGTTGATTTATTGTTTCTTGTTTTCTTTTATTTGCTCTGACCACTTGTTTCACCTATTAAAAATACATGTCACTGACCTATTCAACATCACCAGGGTTGAAGCATGTAAGATGGAAGGGTCCCACACAGGCTGTATTGTCTCACAACAGTCCCCTGCTACCACCTATAAACTTTGCTCATCCAGCTAGGCTGTGTAAGTAGACAATTCTTGATACATTAATACATTTTCATGCGAATAAAAAAAAACTGAATTTTAATTCTTGATTTTTTTTTCAAAAGCTTTTCAGATGTTTTAATTTGCCTTTCATAGTTCTTCTCCTGATTTCTTCATATTGAGCTTATTATATGCTATTTTGTTTTGATAAAAAGACTGAAAGTACACAAGAAAAGTTTTACATAATACCTTCTTAACATTGCACAAGCTAGAAGTGCCTATACAGTCTTCTACTGAAGAATACTACATGGATAAAAAGTACATTTTAATGGTGATGTGTCTGTCTCCAAATAATTCAGTATTTACATCAACTAATATTTTCAGCTCATGTGTTTCGTGCCCAGGAATTCAGTGGACCTCAGCGCTCTGATCTCATATTACCCAGTCAACTGTACAGTAAAGTCTCTATGCATTGTCGTAAACTGGGTCATCTCTCAGCTGTCTACTGTGTCGAATTTGACAGAACGGGGCAGTATATATTTACGGTAAGAAAGATGTGACTATTGAAAGATGAGACCGTATTATTACAAAAGTGACATTTGCCCCTTCGTATATATCTGTTCACTTTTGCGGTCTGCGAGATTTCCTGTTCCAGGTTCTGAATTGGTTCCAAATATGGGCTAAGACTTTCCTATTGGACATAGAAGAACTCTATTCATTATTAGGTCAAAAGGTCAAGTTTCGGTGGCTCAAAAAAAAGCTATTCATTAACTAGTTGTGAACATGATATCTCAATAACAAAGATTGTATCAATTAAACTTTTGAGTTTTTAACACAATGCTGCTTCATTCATGTCCTATGGACTGTTATATTCCAAGTTCAGTAGACATGCAGTCGTCTTGTTGTGAGAATTTGTAAAGTGAAAAACATGAACTTTCAGATGGGCTACCCAATGAGGCACCTGCTAGCTACTGAAATTTTACTCGTGTTTGATAGAATATTATATTGTCACATTTCAGTTTTTATAATTCTCGTTTCCAAATACATTTTCTGTCAACTACTCAGTCCAGGGATTGCAGCTTGAGTTGATTTCATTATATCCACAATCATTGACCATCAGCATGTTACTATCTCTCTGTTTGTATAGGGTGCTGATGACCATTTAGTAAAAATCTGGCGTGCAGAGGACTGTCGACTAATAGCAACATTGCGGGGCCATTCAGGGGAGATAACTGACATGGCAGTCAATTATGAGAATACAATATTGGCAGTTGGGAGCTGTGACAAATGTATCCGTGTCTGGTGTTTGCGGACCAAAGCACCTATATCTGTTCTCCATGCACACACAGGAATGATTACCTCATTACAGGTAAAATAACAGTCATTGTGGTCAGAAAAACAAGAAGGCTGAATGCAGTTAATCCGTAGCTTTGCAGGCAATTATTTGACAATAATGATGGGGGAGGGTTTTTTTTGCTGAAAAAATTATACAGCAGTGCTTGTGAAACTAGAAATTTTGTTCTATTGAGTCTAAATATAATCCATGTTATAAGAAGTTAATAGACACTCTTTTTACATTAAATTGTTCTCAGTCTTTGTGTACATGTAGTATTTGATCAGAATATCTATTATCCATAAAGGCTGTGGGGTTTGGTCATCACCATGTGCATCAGGTGCCAAGATTCGCTCTTGTCAGGAACATAGCTCGAGAACTATTAAAACGATCAAATTGAAACTGCGCATACACTTGCATGATTGTCGTTGGAAGACCTGATTATGTTTTGGCAACTGTCACCCGAATTTTAGCTACATTTTACTTCCATCAACTCTGCAAGGTGTACTATTTTGTCCCCGCTAGAAGTAGGAGGGGACTGGAAATGCTGTTCGTCTGTCCCAAATCTTGTGAACACAATATCTCAACTACATAGAGGACTAGAGCCTTAATCTGTGGTACACTGCTGTCTTATGGGGGCAGATAGGTCACGTTCACTTAGGAATGACCTTGATTTATTTTCAAATGTCAGAGGTCAAAACGTGAATGGAAGTGACAGTACTGTGTGAACACAATATCTAAGGGGCAAGTAAAGTTGGGGCCTTGATATTTGGCACAATGCTGTCTCATGGGAGCCTCTTGGTCAGGTTCACTCTGAAATGACCATGACCTATTTACAAAGGTCAGAGGTCAAAATATTTACAGCATTGTGAATGCAGTCTCCTAATAACAGAGAGCTAGAGCCTTGATGGGTGGTGCAACATGGAAGCAAAGTTTAAATTTCATTTCCGGGCAGTAAAATTAGAATGACATAACAGATTCTTTCTAAATTTGGTATGTGGATATCATGCCACAATATGTCGCTTGGGATTATTCTTCATCCACACATACCCATAGGTGGCACCACCTGGTGGCCAATCTTGAACTGGAGGCCAACTTAAGATCTTATTTCAACATAGTGAAATTAGAATTACTTATACTCCTGACCAACCGGACATTGTTTTATAGATGATGTGGCAGATGAGAAACAACTTCTCGCAGCTATTTTCTGATTCTGTGTTGCATTTGAGTGAAAATTTGCATCGTATGCTTCAAATTATACTGCTGATAACATTTTCCAAGGCTCAGCTTCAGCTTGTTTTCCATTGCATACATGTAAAGACCATGATGGTCATATAAAAAAATATCCATTTATGACTAAATCACATCAAATATCAACTGATTTTTCTGGTAATATTTTTCACAAACAGTTTTGTCCGTTGGTGCGCGGAGAGACGAGATATCTGGTGTCCACTGGCGCTGATGGCTGTGTCTGCTTCTGGCACCTCAATAAACAGACACGCAAATTTCAGTAAGTTATCTCCCTTTGACCAGGCAAGCTTAGTTTGATGCCTCTGTATAACTGTATCTCTCGAAATCTATGGGGTTATTCCCCAGGATTCGGGGTTGATATCAGGTAATTGTCTGCACTATTAATATGGGGCGCTGTGATCAGCATCTAATAAAAGTCTGAAGTCTCTGTAACAGTGTCTGGAGATGTCATCCCCGCTAAATTTATCTCTCTGTATCATCATGCTCGGGAGATTTTTTGTTGATGGGGGGGAGGGGGGGGGCTTAGAAACACAGGTGTCCGTAATTCCATAAGATTCCGTTCTCCGGACAGTAACTCCAGAATGATTTAACCAATCAACTTCAAACTTGGGGTGTGCCTTGACATTGATGAGATTGAGAGGACAGTTCAGATTGTTTTTCAGCAATGAGCGCAATCCAGTATGGCCAACGTCAGCCATATTGGATTTAAGCAGTTGGATCTTGTCCGGACAATAACTTGAGAATAATTCAACCGATCTACTTCATACTTGGGGAGTGCCTTGGCATTGCTGTGTGGATGATTGGAGTTGCTTTTCAGTTACCTGTGTGATCCAAGATGATTGCCAGCCATCTTGGATTTTCAGTAGTTCAATCTTGTCTAGACAATAACTCAAGAACTATTGAACCAGCTGAGTTGTGGGATGTATGGTTCATCAATGAGATCTCCATTGAAAAAAGAAAATAATCTCAATCAATGATAGTATGGGATATCATGGACCAAAAAAATATTGACCATAGAGGTCCACATCCCCCACAGCAGCAGCACCAGTTATGCATTTTGCAAAGTCTGTTATATTTGAGAGATTATTATCGTGTTTAGATCAGTGTGCTTGTATTCGTTTCAATTCTGAAATTTCTTACAAGAACAATGTTATGTCTATTTTACAGCCCCAAACCAATCAAATTCATTGAGCGATCTCGTGCCGGTGCTCAGATGTTGTGCTCCTCGTTTAGTCCAGGGGGAATCTTCCTGGCGACAGGCAATTCTGATAATGTGATCAGGGTTTATTGTTTCACCTCAGCAGTCCCTGAAAAAGTTTGTGAGCTAGAGACGCATTCAGTAAGTATGAATAGAATTAAACATCTACATACAATCATTCTCAATGCAGACCATACAATTCACCTAAAGCCTGAATGTTTGGAATACCATAATCAAGATCACTAGATCTGCAGAGTTCATCATTATTAGCTCACATATGATAATCGAGATCACTAGATCTACAGAGTTCATCATTATTAGCTCACATATGATAATCGAGATCACTAGATCTGCAGAGTTCATCATTATTAGCTCACATATGATAATCGAGATCACTAGATCTGCAGAGTTCATCATTATTAGCTCACATATGATAATCGAGATCACTAGATCTGCAGAGTTCATCATTATTAGCTCACATATGATAATCGAGATCACTAGATCTGCAGAGTTCATCATTATTAGCTCACATATGATAATCGAGATCACTAGATCTGCAGAGTTCATCATTATTAGCTCACATATGATAATCGAGATCACTAGATCTGCAGAGTTCATCATTATTAGCTCACATATGATAATCGAGATCACTAGATCTGCAGAGTTCATCATTATTAGCTCACATATGATAATCGAGATCACTAGATCTGCAGAGTTCATCATTAGTAGCTCACTCATCATGATAATCGAGATCACTAGATCTGCAGAGTTCATCATTAGTAGCTCACATATGATAATCGAGATCACTAGATCTGCAGAGTTCATCATTATTAGCTCACATATGATAATCGAGATCACTAGATCTGCAGAGTTCATCATTATTAGCTCACATATGATAATCGAGATCTAGATCTGCAGAGTTCATCATTATTAGCTCACATATGATAATCGAGATCACTAGATCTGCAGAGTTCATCATTATTAGCTCACATATGATAATCGAGATCACTAGATCTGCAGAGTTCATCATTATTAGCTCACATATATGATAATCGAGATCACTAGATCTGCAGAGTTCATCGGGTCATTAGCTCACATATGATAATCGAGATCACTAGATCTGCAGAGTTCATCATTATTAGCTCACATATGATAATCGAGATCACTAGATCTGCAGAGTTCATCATTATTAGCTCACATATGATAATCGAGATCACTAGATCTGCAGAGTTCATCATTATTAGCTCACATATGATAATCGAGATCACTAGATCGGCAGAGTTCATCATTATTAGCTCACATATGATAATCGAGATCACTAGATCTGCAGAGTTCATCATTATTAGCTCACATATGATAATCGAGATCACTAGATCTGCAGAGTTCATCATTATTAGCTCATATGATAATCGAGATCACTAGATCTGCAGAGTTCATCATTATTAGCTCACATATGATAATCGAGATCACTAGATCTGCAGAGTTCATCATTATTAGCTCACATATGATAATCGAGATCACTAGATCTGCAGAGTTCATCATTATTAGCTCACATATGATAATCGAGATCACTAGATCTGCAGAGTTCATCATTATTAGCTCACATATGATAATTGAGATCACTAGATCTGCAGAGTTCATCATTATTAGCTCACATATGATAATCGAGATCACTAGATCTGCAGAGTTCATCATTATTAGCTCACATGATAATCGAGATCACTAGATCTGCAGAGTTCATCATTATTAGCTCACATATGATAATCGAGATCACTAGATCGGCAGAGTTCATCATTATTAGCTCACATATGATAATCGAGATCACTAGGATCTGCAGAGTTCATTATTAGCTCACATGATAATCGAGATCACTAGGATCTGCAGAGTTCATCATTATTAGCTCACATATGATAATCGAGATCACTAGATCTGCAGAGTTCATCATTATTAGCTCACATATGATAATCGAGATCACTAGATCTGCAGAGTCTATCACATAGCCTGCATGTTGCGATAATCGAGATCACTAGATCGGCAGAGTTCATCATTATTAGCTCATATATGCCAATCGAGATCACTAGATCTGCAGAGTTCATCATTATTAGCTCACATATGATAATCGAGATCACTAGATCTGCAGAGTTCATCATTATTAGCTCACATATGATAATCGAGATCACTAGATCTGCAGAGTTCATCATTATTAGCTCACATATGATAATCGAGATCACTAGATCTGCAGAGTTCATCATTATTAGCTCACATATGATAATCGAGATCACTAGATCTGCAGAGTTCATCATTATTAGCTCACATGATAATCGAGATCACTAGATCTGCAGAGTTCATCATTATTAGCTCACATATGATAATCGAGATCACTAGATCTGCAGAGTTCATCATTATTAGCTCACATATGATAATCGAGATCACTAGATCTGCAGAGTTCATCAGTATTAGCTCACATATGATAATCGAGATCACTAGATCTGCAGAGTTCATCATTATTAGCTCACATATGATAATCGAGATCACTAGATCTGCAGAGTTCATCATTAGTAGCTCACATATGATAATCGAGATCACTAGATCTGCAGAGTTCATCATTAGTAGCTCACATATGATAATCGAGATCACTAGATCTGCAGAGTTCATCATTATTAGCTCACATATGATAATCGAGATCACTAGATCTGCAGAGTTCATCATTATTAGCTCACATATGATCAATCTATTGTGACTATCACACAATTTTGAAAACAAATTCATGAATCTGATTTATGTACTAAAATTTTCTAGAGACTTGAAGATAAATGTAGATTTTAAAATATGAAAGTTTTATTATTGCCCGGTAAACCCTGTAATGATTCAATCCCCCTAGTAGCATTCAATCTCACCCAGATAAATAATAATAATCCCATAAATTGTATCACATCCTAAATTTGGGAGAAATTATAGATACAGTCCTGTTTTCCTATCATTACTTCAGCGTTTGTTCAGTTTAATGAATGAAGACATTTGATTTAATGAATACTCTGGGGTGAAACTTATTTCCTGTGAATAAATTGTTAGATCAGTTATTATACGCCCGCCCAAAAGGCGGACGTATTATGTGATGGCGGTTTCCGTCCGTCTGTCTGTCTGTCCGTCTGTCCGGTTCTCGTGTCCGGTCTATATCTGGTACAGTTTCCTATCCACAGCTCCAATTTTTGGTGAGTGGATACCCTACGGGGAGACGATGTGTCGCGTACCAAAATGAAGGTCGAGGTCACAGGTCAAAGGTCACTGGCCTAAAAACAGGAAATCACTGAAGTGTTTGTGTCCGGTCTATATCTGTGAACGTTTTCTATCCACAGTTGCAATTTTTTGTGAGTGGATACACCAGGTGGAGACGATGTGTCGCGTACCGAAATTGAGGTCGAGGTCAAAGGTCACTGTTGCCAAAAATCAGGAAATCATTGATCGTTGACAGTTTTCTATCTACAGTTCTAATTTTTGGTGAGTGGATGCCCTAGGGGGGGAACGATGTGTTACATATTAAATGTAGATCAAGGTCAAAGGTCCGTGTGATTGAAAAATCAGGAAATCGTTAAAAATTTCTAATTTTTATACGCCCGCCTTTGCGGACGTATTATGTGATGGCGGTTTCCGTCCGTCTGTCCGTCCATCCGTCTGTCCGTCCCCCGTGTCCGGTCTATATCTGGGACAGTTTTCTATCTACAGTTCTAATTTTTGGTGACTGGATACCCTATGGGGAGACGATGTGTCGCGTACCAAAACGAAGGTCAAGGTCAGAGGTCAAAGGTCACTGGCCTAAAAAACAGGAAATCACCGAAGTGTTCGTGTCCGGTCTATATCTGTGATCGTTTTTGTCCCCCGCCGCAACGCGGCCGGGGACTTTAAAATGGTTCTTGCTTCTTTGTGTCCGTGGATGTCCGTGTGTCCGTCCATGTCTGTTCGAAGCGATAACTTCCTAACGCTTTGTTGGATTCTTCCGAAATTCGGAATATGCATTCCTTGCGGCAAGACGCCAGTCCGTATTGCATTTCAACAACATCTGCCTGAAGGTGGCGCCGCTAGTTCTTGCTTCTTTGCGTATGTGGATGTCCGTGTACGTCCGTGCATGTCTGTTCGAAGCGATAACTTTCTAACGCTTAGTTGGATTCTTCCGAAATTCGGCATACGCATTCCTTGCGACAATACACCAGTCCGTATTGCATTTCAGCAACATCTGCTTGAAGGTGGCGCCACTAGTTCTTGCTTCTTCGTATCCGTGAATGTCCGTGTACGTCTGTTCGAAGTGATAACTTCCTAATGCTTTGTTGGATTCTTCCGAAATTCGGAATATGCATACCTTGCGACAAGATGCCAGTCTGTATTACATCTCAGCAACATCTGCCTGAAGGTGGCGCCACTGGTTCTTACTTTTTTGTGTCCGTGGACGTTCGTGTACGTCCGTGCATGTCTGTTCGAAGCGATAACTTTCTAACGCTTTGTTGGATTCTTCCGAAATTCAGCATTCGCATTCCTTGCGACAAGAGGCCAGTCCGTATTGCATTTCAGCAACATCTGCCTGAAGGTGGCGCCACTAGTTCTTGCTTCTTTGCATCCGTGGATGTCCGTGTACGTCCGTGCATGTCTGTTCGAAGTGATAACTTCCTAAAGTTTTGTTGGATTCTTCCAAAATTAGAATACGCATTCCTTGTGACAAGACGCCAGTCCGTATTACATTTCAGCAACATCTGCCTGAAGGTAGCGCCACTGGTTCTTGCTTCTTTGAGTCCGTGTACGTCCGTGCATGTCTGTTCGAACCGATAACTTCCTAACGCTCTGTTGGATTCTTCCGAAATTCAGCATTCGCATTCCTTGCGACAAGAGGCCAGTCCGTATTGCATTTCAGCAACATCGGCCTGAAGGTGGCGCCACTGGGTCAAAATAGATTTTTTTTCCGTGTACATCTGTTCGAAGCGATAACTTCCTAATGCTGTGTTGGGTTATTCCGAAATTCGGAATACGCATTCCTTGCAACAGGACGCCAGTCCGTATTGCATTTCAGCAACATCTGCCTGAAGGTGGCACCACTGAGTTTCTCTTCTGCTTGTCCGTTCCAGTCAAAATGGGCCTTCAATTTTGCTATATGAAATCATTCTATTCCACATCATATGATTTACCTTAAAGCTTTTGCATGAACCATATTTTATTTCAGAAGTATAATGTGAAATAACTCCCTGATTTTTGAATTTCGTGTCATCTTAAACGAAGGACAACATTTCCTTCAATTTTGCTAACAAATAATTGTATTGCACATCATAGGATTTACCCTGAAGCTTCTGCACGAATCATTTGTCTACACACGTATATTACTATATTAATTACAACTGTGTTCCTAATGTTTGGGTGCACACTGTGCATATGATCAATTTCCTGAATTGAACTGAATTCAACCTTGCTGGTCTTCAGACTGACAGATGATGGCATGCAGTTGTCAGTGCAGTTGTTCATGTACAGGGAGCTTTCTATGAATGAGTTGCAACCCCAAAAGGCTTAAAATTTATCAGGCACAGACCCATGTTTTTACCCCTGGCCATTTTTGGCCATGGGGTATTGTCATCATCTTGTACGTCCGTCTGTCCGTACGCCCGTTCGTGAGCGAGATAGCCGGAAAACTGTTTCGCTGATGAATTCCAAATTTGGTATGCTTATTTGCCTAGTCAAGGACCAGAAGCCTATAGAATTGGGACCTGATTGGGACCTTAGCAGCCATCTTTAATTTCATGCAAAATGGATAATGATCCATATCTCGGAAACCATTCAACTGTTCAATACGAAATCATCGATACATCAAGCAACTTTCAACGAATTACCAAACAGGCTTTTCTGATTAGCTGGGAACCCTGGATGCCATCTTTAATTCATGCGAAATCGATAATGATAGCATACATATCTCGGTTACCATTCAATTGTTTTATATGAAGGTAGGTATATATCATCAATACATCCAGATACTTTGAATCGGGACCTGATTGACTGAAAACCTTTGGTGGCCATCTTTAATTTAGGCAAAATCATTAATGATCTATCTCTGATTCCGTTGGAGTGCTCAGTGGAAAATTTGGTATACATCATTGATGCATCAAGAGACTTACGATGAATGACAGATCTGGTTTCTCTGATTGGGCGGAAATCTTGGCGGCCATCTTTAATTTATTCAGAATCTTTAATGATGTTTATCTCTGATACCATTCAAATGTTCTATACGAAACTTGATTTACAGCATCGATGTATGAAGAGACTTGCATTAATGAATAACCACATTAGTTCCTCTGAGTGACCATGGTGACGGGAAGGATGGGCAACCATCTTTAATTTATGTAAAATCATTAATGATCTCTATCTCTGACACTGTTCAAATGCTCAATGTAAAATTTGGTATACATTATCGATGCATCATCTCGGTTACTTCTACACGATGTGCGTAGGATACAGTACTATACTATAAACAATTTTTTGTAATTCAGCATCGCAGAAAACCACCATCGATTGCGTTTTCAATGGTAAAAGGGTTAGGAAAGAACTAAAAATACACTTCAATGCAGAGTGATTTTGATTGACGCCAGAAATCGCTCAGAACGCTTCTTCGGCGATCTAGACCCCAGGAGCATCTGGGGCCTGGGCGGCCCCTGGATCCTCACCTAAAGTGCAATGATAGTGGCCGTACCACTTTGAATTTGCTTCCGACGCCCCTGTATTAACAGACAGTGTCAACGTACTGTTCCAGCTGTCTCCCGTTCAGTGATTGGTCATTCGACCCCGCCATTTTAAACTAATACGAGCATTTTCATTGGATCACTATTAGATAAGACCCACCCCAATCTTCATACACAACCACGTGACTGTCTCAGTTCTCGTCAGATCACCGAAGTTAAGCAGCGTTGAACTCGGTCAATACTTGGATGGGTGACCGGGTGCTGTACTGACTGGGCTGATCAGTGTCCAGAATAATAGGAACTGTGGACACTCTCGTGTTCTGGCACATGTAGGCACCGTCGTGATATGACTGAAACAATGTTGAAAACGACGTTAAATCCTACTCACTCACTCATTCACCTGTCTCAGTTGACTGATGACATAGCGCGGCCTCGTTTTTGATTTCAAAATCTGCCGTCTAACTGGGAAAATGTTGTTGTTGCTGCATCAGCCGATCATTAGCCCCCTGTAGAAGATACTATTGGCTAATACATGTAGGCTACCATGCCATGAGATGATGCTTGGGATTGCATTTCGCTCACTTGCACCTACAGGTGGCGACAACTGGTGGCAATTTAAAATTTGGTTTCCGGGCAGTAGGTTGAGGATGCCTTCAGCTTCTCGTCAAATTTGGTTTGCAGATAAGGCCTTGAGATGTCACTTGGGGATGCTTCTCGGTGCTTCACTGCATGGAAACTATATCACAGAAGCAATCAACTTTCAGTCAATCGTTCTGAGTTGATCTTAAAACTTGGGAAGGCAGAAAGACCCTTCCACATCCAACGCCTATGAAGCAGCAGTTGCCTCCCTCATGTATATCCCCTAAGACCAACAATGCTAAAAAATATTGCTGCCATTTCGGCGGGGGACCTAGCATCCTCTGGCTGCTTGTCTATCCACAGTTGCAATTTTTTGTGAGTGGATACGCTAGGTGGAGACGATGTGTCGCGTACCAAAAATGAGGTCGAGGTCAGAGGTCAAAGGTCTACAGTTCTAATTTTTGGTGAGTGGATGCCCTAGGGGGGAACGATGTGTTGCATACCAAATGTAGGTCGAGGTCAGAGGTCAAAGGTCCGTGTGTCCGAAAAATCAGGAAATCATTAAAAATTTCTAATTTTTTGTGAGTGGATTCAATAGGGGGAAATGAAGTGTCCCATACCGAAATATAGGTCAAGGTCGAAGGTCAAAGGTCAGTGTGACCCAAAAATTAGGAAATTATTAAAAATAACATTTTTTTGTGTCAGTAGATACATTAGGGGACACGATGTGTCACATATCAAAATGTAGGTCAAGGTCAAGGTCACTGTGACCTAAAATCATGAAATTATTGAAAATCATGATTTCTTGAGTCCATTGAGAAAATACGGGTAGCAATTTTGTCATGTACCAAAATTTAGATCCAGGTCAATAGTCAAGATCACTGTTACACCAGAATCAAGGTCAAAGGTCAGTGTGACTTAAAACTCAGGAAATCATTAAAAACTACTAATTTTTGGTGAGTGCATTCAATAGGGGGAAATGAAGTTCGCATACGGAAGTGAAGTTCGCATACCAAAAATTTGGTCAAGGTCAAAGGTCACTGTGACCCCAAAACCAGGAAATTGTTAAAAATCATGATTTTTTTGTGTCCATTGAGAAATTACGGGGTGTGTCATGTACCAAAATTTAGATCAAGGTCACTGTGACTCCAGAATCGAGGAATCTTTGAAAAGTACTTTTTTTTGTGTCTAGATACATTAGGGGGACATGATGTGCCACGTACGAAAATGTAGGTCAAGGCCGAATGTCAAGGTCACTGTGACCCCCAAAATCATGAAATCCATAAAAATCATGATTTTTTTGTGTCCATTGATATATTGACGGGAAGATGTGTCGTGTACCAAAATTTAGGTCAAGGTCAAAGGTCAAGGTCACTGTGACTCCAAACTCAGATATTATTAAGTCACATTTTTTCATATGCCTATCGAAGATGAGGTCATGTAATGCGATGTTACGTTCTGTCCATCCATCCATTAACATTTGTTGTCCATATGATATCTCTAGTTTCATGGTATGGAATGGTATCAAATACCTTACTCGCATGGGGAAGAGGAGCCATACATCAATTTGTCAACGGTCAAGGTCACAGTCCCCCAAAACTGAATCATGTTTAGCTGATTATATGTGTTAGATTGGAATATTCAGAGTTCTCTCCCCAACATGTATATGGCATTTGTCCTGTGGAGTCTCCCGTGTTTGAAACGGCTACATTTAGTTAAACTGTTGTGAAATAAAAACCATACTTTTACTAATTTAACGGGGAGAGGGGTCCTTTATGAACTTCATACCTGTTTATCAACTCAAGAATGTGGTTTACTTCATCCCTTTCTTCTTCCTTCATGAAAAATTATCTCGTCTGAAAGAAATGCATTTGCAGGAAAACTACTATTTTCTTGTGTTTGACTATTGTCGATTTCAGTGTGGGATATGTGAGCTCTCAGCTCTTGCTTCAAGATCAACTAGTTACCAAGAGTTAAGCTCATTTTAGTTTATCATTCAATATAAGATGTGATATATGTTACATTCTCATACGCAAAAAAATTGTAGACCTTTCTCTGGATTGCTAGATCAATTGGAATCGAGGCTATTAAACAACCTTGAAATTTGAACCAATGTAATTCCAGATATACGGGCGTATATTGAAGCCCCTTGGGCTCTTGTTTGTGAGTGGATTCAATAGGCGGAAATGAAGTGATGCATACCAAAAATTAGGTCACGGTCAAAGGTCACTGACCCCAAAATTAGGATATTATTAAAAATAACATTTTTTTGTGTCCGTAGATACATTAGGGGGACACAATGTGTCACATACCAAAATGTAGGTCAAGGTCAAAGTTCAAGGTCACTGACCCCAAAATCGTGAAATTGTTAAAAATCATGATTTTTGTGTCCATTGAGAAATTGAGGGGAGACGGTTTGTCATGTACCAAAATTTAGGCCAAGGTCACTGCGACCCCAAAATCAGGAAATCATTAAAAATCATGATTTTTTGTGTGCATTGATAGATTGAGGGAAGACGATGTGTTGTGTACCAAAATTGAGGTCAAGGTCAAAGGTCAAGGTCACTGTGACCCCAAAATCAAGAAATTATTAAAAGTCACATTTTCATATGCCTGTCGAAGACGAGGTCGTGTAATGCGATGTTGCGTTCTGTCCATTCATCCATTAACATTTGTTGTCCATGCGATAGCTCTAGTTTCAAGGTATGGATTGGTACCAAACTTTGAGTATACCTTACTCGCATGGCAAAGTGGAGCCATACATATGAGATCAATTTGTCAAAGGTCTAGGTCACAGTCCCCCAAAACTGAATCAAGCTTAGCTGACTAAATGTGTTGGAATATTGTTGGAATATTCGAAGTTCTTTTCCCTGCATTTATATGGTATTGTCCTGTGGAGTTGTCTCCCATGTTTGAAACAGCTACATTAAGTTAAACTGTTGTGAAATAAAAACCATACATTTACTAATTTAACGGGAAGAGGAGTCCTTTATGAACTTCACACCTGTTTATTAACTCAAGAACAAAGGTTTACTTCATCACTTTCTTCTTCCTTCATGAAAAATTCTCTGGTCCATTTGCAGGAAAACTACTATTTTCTTGTGTTTGACTATTGTCGATTTCAGTGTGGGATATGTGAGCTCTCAGCTCTTGCTTCAAGGTCAACTAGTTACCAAGAGTTAAGCTCATTTTAGTTTATCATTCAGTATAAGATGTGATATATGTTACATTATTATAAGCAAAAAATTGTAGACCTTTCTCAGGATTGCTAGATCAATTGGAATCAAGGCTATTAAAGAGCCTTGAAATTTGAACCAATGTAACTCCAGATATACGGGCGTATATTGAAGCCCCTTGGGCTCTTGTTTATACAGTTATCATATATTTATACAGTAATCGTTATAAGGTATTGAATGGAACGGATACCCTAGATTGTTTTTTATTTAATCAGGACCGTGTAGATAGTATGGAGTATGCTAACCATAGTGATAGGTTTCTAAGTGGCAGTGGGGACGGTACAGCCAGGATCTGGAGATTTGAACGACAAGAATGGAGGAACATTGTTCTCAATATGGCTGATAAACTTGTCAAGTAAGTCAAGCAGAGATCATGCAGTCCTGGAAAATCCTGGAATTTGAAAAATTTTCAGGCCAGGAAATATGTCCTTGAATTTCTGCTCTGCACATTGAGTCATAAAAAATTACAAATAAACGTTAAAGTGTCCCAATATGGACAGATTTTATGCTGCATCAGAGGTGTGTTGCGAAGTAAACCACAAACAATTTAGATTTCCAGTAGGGGGTGTGTCTGGGTTGGGGGAGGGGGGGAGTGACTGAACTAAGTTACAAAAACACCACACAACTTCTCCCAATGACCATTAATTTGAAAACGTCATGAAAAATAACCAAAATAATTATCGTGTTTGCCGTACTTGCACTGTTCTACGAGTCATGCAATAATTGTATTGTATTGCAAATCCTGACCATTTTGTTTCATGGTTTCAGATGAAATTGGCCTGTCTAAATTCAATTTTAAATTATAACAATGTGGTTATCATGTTTACATGTTTGTATGAAGAACTGATGTACATGTACCTCATCAAATGAATTTTATTGTATTTCCACGATTTCTCCAGACCTGCCCCAAATCAGCCAGAAGATAAGACCAAGTACAAGTTGACGATGGTTTGTTGGAATCTGGACGACTCCAGGGTTGTGACCGCAGTCAGTGACTTCACGTTAAAGGTGTGGGACTCTCGCTCAGGACGACTTGTACACATACTTGAGGTGAGCAAACCTTGTACTTAGCATTTGCCATTCTAAAACTGAAATATGGCACGTGACATTAACCTATGATCTTCATCAAAGATTATGGTACAGGTACATACCATCACCTTTTAACCCATGATATCTGCATATGAAGAGGGGCTATCTCATTCTGATTTGAGGGTTTAATAGAAATGTCTGATGCTGATTTTCAGGCTTGCAATGTAGGGTTACATGCTCTGGATGGGTATTCTTATCCGAAAGACAGAATGATCATTCTCAAGGAGACTTGCTCCGAGCCTCCCGTTTAATTAATTTGATGGAGTCAACAGCAAAAATAACTTTTTAAGAAATTCCTCAAGAATCAGTCTAAGTATTTGTGCTTTACCAAGAAAGTGGCATCCGAAATATAATTGGATATAAATCAGTCTGAAATCATTGTGGTTCCCACTTTTATAATATCAAAAATCAAACTTCAGACCTGGCTTTATAAAGTGTACTTTATGAGGTATTGTAATTGTCTGTATGCAAACATTATGTTAGATACAGGACTTCTTGGAGTTCTACTCTCATTCTCATATAGCATGTTAGTAAGTATACCTGAAAATAATCTTGTTTATGTTTTAGGGTCATGAAGACGAGATCTTTGTTTTAGAGCATAGTCCTGTTGATCCCAGAATAGTGCTCAGTGCTGGACATGACGGCAAAGTTATCATCTGGGACGTTTTCAGGGGAATACGAATCAAAAGCTTCTACAACATGGTAGGTAGATTAATATGGTATAGATGGGGCTACAACATCGTAGGTGGAGTGATAGGGAATATATGGGCCTACAACACTGTAGTTGGAGTGACGGGGTATATGTGGACCTACAACCATGAATACATGATAGGTGGATTGATATGGTCCTTTAACATGCAGTCTACCATGATTCCTGGTTGATTCATTTGCCAGTGCAGTTAATACTCTAATAATTAAATCACCCTACAGAGGTCGAAATAATACCTGCCTGGCTGCCAGAGACATAGGCTGAGGCGAGTCTTGCCCTTTCACATGTCCGTCCATAGGTAACCCCATTTTAGTTCGCTTTATATTGCCAACACACAACATATTGCAAGGAACAAGTTAATGCCGCTACAGGCAAGTCCAGTTCCTTGAGTGAATTCTGTGATATCTTGTGAATTGGACAGATTCACTCAATACTTTAACTTTCCCACTTTCAGATAGAAGGTCAAGGCCATGGAGCAGTGTTTGACTGTAAGTTTGCCCCAGATGGCCAATCATTTGCTGCCACAGACTCCCATGGTTTTCTTCTCCGGTTTGGTTTTGGCTCGAATGAAAAGTATAAACTGGTATGCTTTTGTTATTGCCTCGTCTTTCAATCTGAGTGTCTGTAAAATCCCATCTTCATTACATCAAACCATTTTCTACATTCAGACTTAAAAATAGCCTTGATTCATTAGACCACCTCAGCGTTCATGATCTGAGGTGTAAATTTCACCTATTCCTTCAAATATGTCAGTTGGTTTGACCAGATATATAGGTCAGCCAATCAGTAATCCCCTTCTATGACATATTTCTAAATTCAAATGGATTCAAGGTCAGGTCCTTTGAATAGCTGGTGGGCTAATATAGCAAGGTTAACTTAAAGTGAGAATGTAGAAGTTGACTTGAGAGGAGAAGATAACATCCATGAAATGGTTCATTGTTTTCCAAATAATGATCCTTGTTTTTGAAATAATTTAAGCACATCACAGTTATTAGTTTATTGAAGTTAGGGGGGGGCGGGGGTATACTGGAATCGGCTTGTCCGTCTGTCTGCAGACACAATTTTATCCAGACTACTACTCATAGGATTTTGCTTGGTTTGAAGATATGCATGCCCTATTTACAAGGCAAAATTTTAATTTTTGACATATTTATCATGACGTTTTGAACTTTATAGGACTTTGCCATTTTCAGGATCTATTCCCATGTAGAGATAATTTTGTCTTGACTACTCCTCTCAAGATTTTGCTTCTATTTTAATGAAACTTTACATATGTGTTACCTATGATTTGAAAATGTGCATGTCGTATTTACAAGGCGAAATTATAATTTTTGACATAGTGATGACGTTTTGAACTTAATAGGACTTTGCCATTTTCAGGATCTATTCCCATGTAGAGACTATTTTGTCCGGACTACTCCTAAGATTTTGCTTCTATTTTAATGAAACTTTACATATATGTTACCTATGATTTGAAGATGTGCATGTCCTATTTACAAGGCAAAATTATAATTTTTGACATATTTATGACATTT